>CM046434.1:57608298-57710798 GCA_025506505.1 Flaveria sonorensis
ATTTATCTTTCAGGGTAAGTAATTTTGTTCTTAAAAATATTGAGTTAACCTTTTAGACATGATTTCAAATAATCACAAATGACATATCATCAATATTATTAAATACTAGTGTGTAAAACCCGTGCGGTGTGATGGGAGTATAAAAATGTATACGACTTTGTATTTTTGACTAACCCTCTCTTATTGTGATAACTAATGATCTAAAAACTGGTTGATCGAACCAATCGGTTCAACTGGGAACCATCGGTACACCCGGTTAAAAAATCAAAAAAAACTTTTACCAATTTGGTGTTGTGTTTAATGGCATACGATAAGATATGTGCGTGAAACACAACTCCTTTTCTTTTCACTTGGGCAAATGAATCCTTATATAGAAGTCGGGTAATGCTTTGGTTTTTCTAGAAATCAATGTGTAATAAGAACATTTTCTAATAATTTTGGTTTAGGGACAAAATTATAACTTAATACACATACGGAATACAACAATATAGATCTTAAGTATTTAACCTTTAGAGGATATTACGTAGGGGTGTAAACGAGCTGAGCCGAGCTTAAACTTGCTTCAGCTTGAGCTCGGCTCGTTTGTAGTTTTATTTTCAGAGCTCGAGCTCGGCTCGTTTGTAGTGTTATTTCCAAATCTAGAGCTCGACTCGTTAAAAAATTTTCAAGCTCAGGCTCGGCTGGTTTATTGTTAATTTATTAATTTATTATATTTTATAATTATTTATAATCAGACATGTTACATATAACATAAAACATATTATTTAATTATTTCTTATTATAATAATATATCTCACAATATGATTTATGTAAATATCTTGCTACTCTAATAAAATGGTAAATGGGGATGCCACGTGTCAGCATCAAATTTATTCTCATCAAAATTTTCAGTTTTTCTCTTCTATTTAACTACATTAATTACTAATAATATTATTTATTTATTTTTACATTATAATTAGTTTTTTAATAAATAAAAGAGATCTTTTGATTAATGTTATTTCTATAGAAATAGTTTTTTAAAAAGATTTTTTTCTAAATAATTAAACTATTTTTACATAATATTTTAAAATCATTTTTTTAAAGTAATTTTTTTATTAAAAAATAATTAAAAGTGAAAGTTATAGTAAGAAAATTTTAAAAATAAAAATTTTTTAAAACGTTATTTTGAAACAAAATGTTTTTTTATCTTTGAAAAAAAGTCAAAGAAAATTTAAAAAGTTCATATTATTGTTTTATTACTTATAGTTATTACTAATACGTAATTCAAATCAAATCATGTCTTAGTATATCGTTTTATAGTTAATAATTTTTATTCTATTTAATATTTTGTTTATTCAACCCGTGTAATACACGGGGTTACTAAAGCTAGTATTTTAATATATTTAACTATGTAACTAAAAAATTATATAAAAAAACGTTTAGACTCGCGAGCCGGCTCGAGCTCGATATCTGAAGCTCGGGGCTTGACCTCGTTTAGTAAACGAGCCATATTGTGAGCTCGAGCTCGGGCTTGAGCTCGTTTAAGCTTGACTCGATTCGAGTTTTTTTCAAGCCGATTCCAAGTAACTTGTGAGCCGGCTTGGCTCGTTTACACCCCTAATATTACTGAATTCTTCATCTCAAATGCTTTACAAGGTAAAATGGAATCGAACCTGACCTGCTTACATACTGATTATATTTTGGTATTATTATTATTATTATTATTATTATTATTATTTATTATTATTATTATTATTATTATTATTATTATTATTATTATTATCACTATCTAAATATTTATTAATTATATACTTAAGTATCACCATCTAAACATCATCATGTGTATACATATAGGGGTATACCAACAGTATTTTTTTAAAACTAGTTCGGTTTGTAGAAGGTAGATCTATTTAGTATGGTTCACGAAAAGTTAAAATTGGGTGAGTTTCAAACGGTTCAATTCATGTTGAGACCGGTTTTGAGTAGCTTTGGCCAATTTTTACCGGTTTGAATCAGGGTTAATGGGCTTCGATCGAGAGGATTATAAATCGGTCCCTAACCCAAGGTTTATATTAGTTCCAAATGAGTTTGTAGCATATCGTTTTCGGTTTGCAATTCGATTCTTCAGGATCAGGCCAAGAACCGGTTTGAACTCTAGTATAAACTAGTTTCACTCATCGCGCTTCGGGGAGAGTCAAGTACGGTCAATCTTTCCCCGTGCAACGAAGTAAGAGCTTGACCGTTATCGGTTCGACTCGTCAAAAATCATAAAACCGAAAACCAATATTGGTTTCGATAATACCAGAAATAATGTCACTCCCTTTAGGGTATAGACGGTTGGGTTCGTCATGGTACCTCAACAATAACGTTACTCGCTCTAGCGTACGATACCAAAAATTTATCTAATTTTGAATACATGCATAAATAAAACAATATAAAATTTCGGATTGTATAAAATATTAAATATTAAAAAAAAATCATAATTGGCTAGGTGAAAAACTTAAACATGAAAAAATTATGTGGGCAATTTCAAAAGCCAAAAAGTTTCTTGTAGCAATAAAAGTTGTTATTTAATGTATATGTATAATTAATATGTATTATAATAAGGCTTGTTGGGCTCTAGTATAAATTGTTATGTGTTATAGAATCCAAACACTCGTATAAAGGGAAGTCTCCTTATAACAACTATTTGGAATCAGAATAAGTAATCATAATAAATGTGTAAAGGTTCAGGGAGAGAAATAAAGAGTTTAGAAAGTATTTGTGCATAAGAATATCAATCCTTCTTACCTTGTATATATAGTGTTCTATGATATATGTCATAACATCATGTATGATGATGAGAGTGGCCCTAAGTAATTTGTTACGTAATTGGGTCCTACCCTTCATGTGATCAAATGTGTGTAATATCTATGGTCAGGATTGATAATAATTATAATTCCCTGGATGTAAAACAAGTGTTCGTGCTTTATTATGGGCCGGGTGTGTTTGTGACCAATGGGTTCGAGTCTTTCAAGCATCATGGATTCGGGTTTCTTTCGAAACACCCTACGTCTACACGTATAATAACACATATTTCAAATATAGTTAGAATAATATGATTAAATTTCATATAATTAATCTGGAAATACTAAAATCAATTAAAGATGATTTTTAACTTGTCAAAAGTGTCGTGGGTTAGTGGGCCTCGGCATGCTTTTGAAAAAAATATAGAAAATTAAGTTAAGAGAGTCTATCACTCATCAGTCCATGAACCTGTCAAGAGAGTTCATTCAATTTCTGGTCATTAAATTTTATCGGTTGAGGTTTTATTTTCTTTCCTTTTTTTATTAATAAAACATGACTTCCTACTCCTTAGTTGCACCATATAGAGAAGATAATCTTAAGATCACAAACTAAAATACTTTGGGCTCATGCCTTTGCGAGTTATAATTGTATCTAATTAGGATTGATATCTAAGATTACCTTAAAAACACACACCCAGAATGATATCCCGAACCCAACTCGAAATGTCTTTGCTACAATTTCTCTACTTTGTTACATGCTTCTCGAAACGTCATGTGATTCATTCAAACCAATATCTAGACAAGTTAGAGTCATACGTCAATCGATCAAAAACTTTTATGAACTAAAATTACTAACTTGAACCCAGACCCTTTGGTTGGTAAGTCGCCTTTGATGTCAGTTGGTCAATCAAGAAGTGAATTGAAACGGTGATTATAGTAATCCTAGGTTACTCGTGGTGCTTCTGAAAGACAATTGTCCACTACACGTATCCACACATAGACGAACTCGTAGACAAGACCTATGCTAGCACCATTTCATCTACGTATTTTCTCTCTGTATTATTTAAAAACATTTCTACAGAATGATGGACCACAATTGAATATATGAATTTATATCTACAAACAAACATGTATCCAAGATATATTCCATATAGTGTCCCCAAAAGTATTGTTTAATTTAAGTAAAATAAAAAAATTTATCACTACGGAGTAGCCAATATTCATATATTTTTCATTTGAATCTCTTAATTAGAAAAAAAAATATTACTAAAAGAATTACACCACATTGTAACACATAACAAAAGTTGAGTGAACTCAAAGGAACATAACAAGAAAAAAAAATTTAAATTACTTTAAGTGAAATACTGAAGAAACTTAGGTTATTGTTAGGTAAAGTCACATAAATCTCTACCTATATTTTAGTTATAACCCGTCTACATTTTCGTTGAGCTCTAACGCTCTATTATTCCCACTCTCTCTCGCTTCAAAACATTGTTTGCTCCCTCCCAATTCAATCGGACGGATCATCGCTGAGCTCAATTAAACCCTAGCTTAGAGCACTCAAAACTATAGGGTCCCCTTTAAATTTTTGACATTGGGTCGTTCAAGAGTTCAAACAATCGACTCATTGATCAAGCATGCTTACATTGCTTATGTGATTATGCCTATCCGGCATTCTAGATCCAACATGAAGTGATTTATGGCAAAACGAAGAGTCAACCAAATTTTAGTTGTGATCCTCGATTGAAGATTGTAAATGCATAATCATGACTTCTGGTCCTCACTCTTTGTGAACAATCGACTCCAAAGAGGTCAGCTACGGTTCTAGTCATATAGCAATTTGATTCTCGAAGGCTTAAACAATGATTTGTATTGTATCTATTTTGGACCTTCCAGAGTTTTTTTTTTTTTTTTTTAAGTTTTGCTGTATATGAAGTAGAATTAAGCAACAAACTCATTGTGAATCATGATGGCAGAAACAAAGTTGAGGTTTTTAGTTAAATATTATTATTTTAGACAGGTTCTAGTTATCATCCATAAACAAAGTTGAGGTTTTTAGTTAAATATTTATTATTTTAGACAGGTTCTAGTTATCATCCATAAACTTTTTTTTGGTGATTGCTAATTTTTAATAATTTTTAACATTCAACTTGTGTAGCACGCGAGTTTTAACATAGTTTGTATATAAATCAAAGTCGCTCAAATTACAAACTCACTCGTAAAACCACACTGATAACAAGTTTCTTGCTTTCTCATATTTGAACAATTAGTTATTCATTTAAAATACACAAAATTAAACAAAATCCAATTTAAAAGGAAAGAAGAACAGAGTATATGAGCCATTCTCTGTAATTAAAAGTCATAAATTCAGAAAAATATAATACTTCAAAAAATTTATAAACACAATTCAACACCGTATAGAAAGTTTGAGATCTTAAGAGTCCCCAAAAATATCCAGGCTTAGTTTCCTTAAAATTCCATCAAAGCTGAGAAAAATATAGAATTTTGAAGAAAATTAGATGTGTTAATGTTGGTTCATATCATGAGGCTATATAATAATAGCATAAAGATTTAAGTAAAGAGCTTGGGTTTTAACTTGCTTAGAGTTCCTAAAATAATCGAGCCACCATTAAAATCGAGTTTAGAACTCACCATCAGATCCGAATGAACTAAAAAGTATCGATTCGGGGCTGAGTATCAGAAAAATAGCTAGTTTTTTTTTATACCATTTTGATATATACGATTTTGAGACATTTTGAAAGTTTTATATTCCAAATTCAAAACTACAAATGTTTTTTATACAATTTCGAATGTTTTTAGTATTATAGTTCGTAAGTTGGTATTCAAGGATCATGTAAACAACTTATTGTTTAGCCAAGAAAAAAAGAAACACTGAAGCAATAACAAATTGATAAGTACTAAAAAATCGGTAGCGGTACCTAACCGATAGCTTTGGTATGGTATTCGTATCCACTTCTCCTCAAATTAGATACTGGTATTTACGGTACGAGTTTGGTACGAGTTTGTAAAAAAATTAGACGAACTGATCGTTACATTCAATTATTAACATACACGTTTTTTTAGATTTCGATTTTAAAATAAAACTAGAAGACAAAATAGAGCCATGTATTAGATACTTGTAAGTTATGCTATAATGATGTTCATTTTGAGTTTTAAAGTATAACTAATGACGACTACATACGAATTCTAATTTATTAAGACATACTCTTAGAAATACATGATTAAAAACACAAAGTGTTAATTGTGACTTTTATACAAACACCTTTTTAAGTATACAAGTTGACCTTTACTCATCCCTAGCAAAAGTCAACTTAGACGTTTAGATAGAAATATGTTTTGAAACATGTTTATAAAACAAACGCCCGTCCCAACACACGTTGAGAAAATACTATTCAAATATTCTATCACCAGAAAACATTTCAAAGAAGTAAATGACTTGGGCCTTGAGGGATACATTTTGTTCATTTGTTGGGCCTATTAGGACATGTTGGGCATTTATCAAAATTCGGCATTTTAAAATATGTTGGGCTTGGGCCTCACTAAACCAACAATCTTTTTAATTACAACATTAAAAGAAAACAAAATAAAGAAATTGGAGTAGAGGGGATACCCGGCACCAAGGGCCTTGAGTCAAGGTTGAAACTTGAACGTATGATTCACAAAATAAGTTTTATCGTATTTAACAAGTTAAATATAACATGATTAACAAAAATATTAAACATGAAAACGATTTGTTTAACCACTTTATCTCTAGTCTATAACTTTTTTTATATGTTTTACGGATCAAAAATGAAAAATAATAGAGTCTAGCCTCCCAATTGTAACTATTTTTAAAACTGTAAAAAATTACATATTGTAGTGTTTATTAAACAATTATAATCACGTTATAAACAAGTTAAGAATTGACAGTCCCACTTAAGAAATAGAGTAAGGATTTTTGTTAAATGACACAACAAATTGTTTAAAAACTAAAACCAGAGTATTGAACATTTTTACTAATTCAAAAACCTAGCGAGAAGTCAGAAGCTGCATGTGACAGCCTCCCACTATTAAATTGTTACTAACAAGTTTTTAAATATAGTTAAGTTCGGTTTTGCTTTCTAAGATTTGACAAAAACGATCAATTTCCTTCAAAAGATTATAAACATCAATTTACCTCCAAAAGGTTTATAACTTGTTTCAATTTCAATTCAAAAATTTATTTAGTTCTTTCAACTTAAATCCAAAATAATAAAGCTTTTAAACTAAAATTGAAACAACTTATGAAATTTTTGAAGGTAAATTATTGTTTCTGATCATTTGTAACAATATAATAACTTTTATCAAACCTTAGAAAGCAAAATTATAATTTAACTCTTTTAAATACTAAATTTTTGAACAACTAGATGTTATGCTATATTTACACTTCATCTAATTTACATCACAACTAATTTAAATCAACCCTCAACTTTTTTTCTCTCTCATTTTGCAACAGTTTTTAATATCAACTAATAATAGTTGCAAGTATAATAACTTTTTAAAGAAGGCTATTGTGATTATCGTCCACCAAATGGATATAGTCAAAATCAGGCGTACCATAGCATGACTTCTAGAAGGATTCTTCAACCATGGATAATATCATAATACACGCAGAAATCGTTACCGGCAATCACCAAACGCAAAGCATCCTTTCATGATTCATCCCTCCCTTTTGGCAATAAATATCTTTCTACAAACCTAATAATAATAATAATAATAATAATAAAGTGTCAGACCATTTATGGGCTGTTTGGTAATTTCTAAATGATTAAGTACTGAACTAATAAGAGGTCTAAACTATTAAATGCTGAACCATTAAGTGCTGAACCATTAAGATGTCTAAACCATTAAGAGCTAGTATATCGTTTAACTATTCAAAGACAAATGTCTGATCAATTCAGATAAGAGGTCTTAACCATTCAGCATTAGTATAATAATTAACCATTCAGAGGCAATGTCTTAACCATTCAGACATTTGCTCGCGAAACAAGCAGTCTGAACCATTAAGTGTTAAACCATTCAGAGATCTGAATCATTAAGAGGATGATTCAGATGCTGCCGAACAGCCCTTAGTTTTAAATATTTCTTAATCTAAAAATAAAATCTAGTATATTTGTACTTGTAATCATATATATATTATATTATATATATATATATATATATATACATATATAAAATTTAATCTCTTTTTTCATATTAATATTTCAGAATAAATAAGTTTTAATAAATATTTATTAAGTATTTTTTTCAACTAAATATTCAACATCAATATGGAAGGGAAAATTAACGTACGTGAAGCCAGCTCGATTTTTATAGTTTATATTTACAAAAACAAAGTCTGATATTACATGTTCTCAGGAAGGATGATCAAGCGAGTGTGTAACGCCATGGTGGCGTGACAAGTGAGTGCCATCTCGGCTGGTCACATCACGAAACACTATGCCGCCTCTTAGTGAGAGCGGATGTGAGAGGGGGCTCCCGAGGCGAACCCCGTAAGTTTATTTTAACAGCCTTTTACTTTTAAATACTAATTAAGCTTGCGCTAATACGAAACACACAAAACTATCAAATAACATATGTACCAAAGTTTCTGTGTGCCAACGTTACTAGATAAGATCCAACTTTCTAATTTAATGTCATATCTAACTCCTTTCATCTTCTTATTTTCCACATCTATCTTTTTTATTCTAATACCATCTTTCTTTACCGACAAACTTACATCCCTTTTTAAATTTTACCATCATAAACTACTTCATATATATATATATATATAAACTTTATGTTAAAGTTACTCTAAAAAAATAATCTTTTTATCTCTTAGCTATAGCATTATCAGCAAACATAAAATTTTTTGGATTCATGATCAAAACAAAACAAAAAACATGATTGACACGTGCAAAGTCCAAATCAATGTTGGCTTCCGTCTTTCTAGAAGTAATTTCCACATCATCACCAACAAGTCGGTCAACACAACAAACCCTACACCACACGCTTTACATATCTATAATCTATCCCTTATATAAATACATGTATATATATATATATGTAATATGTGTGTATGAACAAACATATACACACATACATATATAGTTGGCTTTTCACAAGGTCCACAAAATATCAAGAAAGTGAGAGATGGAATGGAATTGGTGTGGGAATGAGAATAATTGGATTTCTTTTTTGTTATCTGAGTCTTCTGGTGATTCTGAAGATGTGAAATCAGATGTTCATCATGATCATGATGAAGTAACCATGGATGAAATGGAAGGTGTTTTGTTAAGATTCAATCATGGGGATGTTGATGTTGATGTTGATGTTGATGATGATGATGATGATGCTCAATCTTGCAGCTATGATCATTCATCATACAGTAACACCAGATATGGTGATAGCTTACATGATCAATCTCAAAGGCTAATCTATGATGATCATCATCATGATGATGGTCACATACATGATGATGGTCACATAGATGATGATGGTGATGATTATGATGATGGTAATAAGAACAAGAATCTTTGCGAGAGCAAGATGATGGATTCATCAAAGCAAGAATGGAGATCTCATAAATCTTGTGTTGATACTAGTTCAAATCAAAGAGAGATTGATAGAAAATTCTGGGAAGCCTGTTTGGCTTCTTGATTTGTATGATATTAAATTACAGGGATCTATTTATATACTTCTGTTTTTTTTTTTTTTTTTTTTTTGTCTGTTTGTTTATTACTTTATTGATGTAGGATTAAAAATGTTTAAGAATGATTATGTTCTGAAGTGTAAAGAGGGAATCAAATCTAATTGTCTAAGAGAGAAATACAATCACTTTCTATTTTATGAAAGTTTAGGCTTTAAATTATTTGTTTTTTATTGCTATAAGTGAAATCTTTTAGCGAGGAGACACATCTTAGGATTGACCGTCTCTTCTTAGGATTGACGTATCATATGCGTTAAAATATGAATTCCTTGTCTGATTCATAGTCGATGTGCTTAAAATGTGTGCTTAATATATGTGACATTTGAGACAAAACTATTTCTGGTAGCGTTAGAGAGAACAAACATATAGAACCCATAATATACTTTTATACGTTACTTAAACCACTAAACATGTTATTATATATGTTTAGAACCTAATGCAACAAATATTTATGATTTGCACGCCGTTTAATATATATTGACTTTGTCTTGATTATTGCAACTTGTGTTCTTGAGTTGGCAATTGGCATTCTTCAAAATTAGCTGACCGGTTGTTAGTTTAATTTCATGTTAGATCGTATTAAAATGTACTGCATAATTTAAATATGTGTATAATATTAAAATTCATATATTTAATGTTTTAATTTTGATTTACTTTTTAACAATTCTACTATACTTCTATCTTACTTCAAATTAAATCAACTATCTTACATACCTCAAGTGAAGTTTGAACCCATCACCTCAATAATAAAAGGTATGCATCTTTGTCACTAGTCAGGGTATGCTAATGGTTGTTTCATTTTTTAAGAGTTAATTACATGATTGGTCCATGTGGTTTGTTCATATAGCAAGATTGGTCCAACTTTTGAGAAATTACATTATTGGTCCCAACTGTTTACGAAACCGTAACACGATTGGTCCCTAGAGTGAATGACCGTTAGTTTTTGTTGTTATATTTTTGAAAATGATTATTTTACCCTGAGATTACAATTATTATTATATTAATAGAGTTGATCAAAGATCACTTTACAACCATCACTACCAACTGCCAGCCATGACCATCACCACCGCCGACCACCACCATACAACCACAAAACCATCGCTTGAAACCAAACCAACATCGCACCTTGGTACGACCTTAACAACCCTGATCACCATCGCACCTCGTAACATCACAATAACCATCTCCGGCCGCCACCATCATTAGCATTACCATAACCGCCGCCACCCTCCTTGTTCAACACTACTGCCACTTGCAACCTTTCCCACCGACCAGATCGGACGGTTTATTACCACCGACCAGATCACCTCACCGTCACCAACACATCACCACCGTCACCTTAATAAAACGAAGTGCCAGAGGTTGGGTCTGGTGGATGGGGAAATAACATGCGGAGGGGTGTAGGTGGAGATCAGGGGATGGATGGGTGAAGAAGAAGGGGTGGCGACGATGTGGCGGTCGGGATCGGTGAAGAAGAAAGGGCGGCGGCTGTGTGTCGGTAGAGTTGTGGCGGTGGAGATCGCGGGATTGGGGATGGATGGGGATCTGGTGATGGTTGCGGGTGGTGGTGGATGCGGGTGGTTGTGGGTTAGGGTGGTGCGATGGTGGTGCGGCGGTGGACTGGTGGTGCGGTGGTGCGAAGGTGAACCAGTGATGTGGTGCATGCGGCGGTGCGCGGTGAACTGGTGGTGCGGTGTACGGCGGCGATGGTAGTTAGGTCGTGAATCATGATTCACCAAAGTTGCAATAAAGGGGATATGGTTTTTTAAATTATATAATAATAATAATAATATAATTTATTTTTTATATTAATTATCATTATTATTATTACTATTAATTTATTCTCAAGGATATTTCGGTCCATCTACTGTAGGGACCAATTATGTTACGGTTTAGTAAACAGTTGAGACCAATAATGTAATTTTTGAAAAGTTGTGACCAATTCTGCAGTATGGACAAACCACAAGGACCAAACATGTAATTAACTCAATTTTGAATTATTAACATTTATGTAATGTGAAGGACTGATGAAGGGGGTCAATACAATAGTTTCACAGTGTTAGGAGAGTTAAAACACTTAGCAGATCAACTAAGAAACCGACTTATGATGAAACAAAGAACACAAGTAAAGAAAAGACCAAGAACAAGATAATATAGTTTTCAAGAATTATGTATATTGCTCTCAAGTTTTTACAAGTGTTACAAAGCTTAAAAATAAAATGACAAGTACTTGAGATACTTTATACTACATCCTATAACCGGCCATACTTTGAATGTCAGCTGTAAACACTAATCTAGACAACAAGATCAATGTAGAGTCAAAAAGCAGATTGTCTTTTGACTAGTGACTATGGCATGTCATAGCTCACATCCTTATCTAATACAAAAAGGATAAAAGTATAAAAGTAGAAAGTTACAGACACAAGACCTTAATCTATAGTTTGATAAAAGTATAGACTTTTCACCAACCCATCTAAGTTGGTGAGTCTTCAGAAATGGCAGCGAAAAGTAGTTAGCTTTTGTCAAAAGGTGATTCAGAAAAAGCATGTCTTCTCTGTCTTCGGAAGAAATCAGTCTTTAGCTTCGGAAGACTTTGTCTTTGAAGCTTCCAAAGACTTCATCTTTGGTTTCGTAAGATTTGGTCTTTTGGCTTCGGAAGATTTGATACTTAGCATGATTCACTGAGTTGTATCAAATCTTTCGAAGTAACTTCCTTGTACTTCACATGTGCATGCTAAGAGCTCTTTGGTTGCATCGGCCTCTAAGTGTAATTCTTACAAACTCCCCTTAGGCTGATTCTACCAAAACTGAAGAAGAACTTTGAAGCTTGATCTTCATCTGTTGACAGTCCTCATCATAATCAAGACCATTCCCTTCATCATCAGTTGGTTAGAATTCCTCAGACTTTTAAAGTATCTTCTCATGCCATAGAGATTATGTAAAAGGAAGTTAAGTATGTTTTGCCAGAAGTACATGTCTTGAACCCCTTGATCTCTAGTGACATACCATCTATCTGGGTTAGTGGCAAATACCCAAGACAAGATGGGTCTCTCAGCAGCAAGAAGCTATACTATGAGTGGACTTGATTGAGCAGCCTCTTCTTGATCACCCTCAGGATGTTCTGACCCATCCTAAGATGTAGAGGTTGATGCCTTGGACTTCTTCTTCTTGTCCCTTCTGATGGCCTTCCTTTCCTCTTTTGTACTTTAACTGAGAAGGCTGACATTCAATACCAGATGGTTCTTGTTTGTACTTCTCAGTTAGGTTCTTTTCTTTCATAGGTTTGGAAGGAGAAGGATTAGCACCCTGCTGTGCGTCAGAATGCAGCCTGACTTGGTGGAGAATATTTGACAATCTTAAAATTATTTTTCAAACTGATTTTTCATATAAGGTAAAATAAGAAGTGGATTACTTATTAACTTACGAAAACTATTTTTAGTCTATTTTTCTATTATACCCCTCTACTACCTCTTATTAACGTTTCTCATTTTTAAAATATGTTTTTTTTGTGATTTCATAACATTTTAGTTTATAAGCTAATACAAATATTTTTTAAAAACCTCATTTTGAAAAATCATAAGTTGATAAGTTTTTTTTGTCAAAAGTCATTTTCAACCAAAATAAGCAATCCCAAACATGCCCCAAGTTCATTTTAAAAATAACAAGAACTAGGAGTTTACCCTGCGCTTCGTCGCGGGTACTGTAGCTTACAACGCATAAGTTCATGCACGTTAATTTATCGGAAAAATAAACACGCTAGAATGTTATGTTCAAAAGCGAAAATAATATTACGTTGTTGTAAAAATAAACTTTACAAACATAAAAATATCATTTAAAATAACGTCTAAATATAAAATAGAAAAACAAAAAAGTTAAAATATGGATAATAAAAGACAAAAAAAAAAATAAGAGAAAAATACAAGAGGCAAATGGAGCATGCAAAACTTTAAAAACCTTACAGACCATTACATTGACACATTGGACCATTAATATCAAAGTATTGTAAACAGAAACTCATAAATGTTATAGATAGAATATAAACTTTCATCAAATTTATCATGAACATTTTTTGATCGACAAATACTATTTGAACTTGGGTATTCTTTCATTTTCAAGAAATATTGATAATAAACTATCATTTATTTCTTGAACAACTCTATTTTTCGACGATTATAGTATTTTTTTTTTTTTAACTTTTTTTTAGCTTTTTAAGAATAAAATGATAGACAAAATCAATTAAAGTATCAACAGGATCAAATGAATCAGTAATGAAAAGATTCTTAGGTGTATATATATATAGCTCTCTCACTATCATTCAAACCACCAACATTTCCCTCTCCTAACCATTTGCAAATATATTTGTTTTATATTAGACGGCTCACATCCAATACGTCACCTTATGGTTTTCATTAATCAAAATACTTTACGTTTCTCCCAAATATGAAAGAAATTAAAGACCACATTGACAATGTATTGTCCCTCTTCGTTGGGAGTAACAATGAAAACCCATGTTGTGTTTAGAGATATATGTCTAACTTGTTGAAGTATTGAATCACATAAAAACGATAAACACCAATTTATTAAAAACAAAAACACACAAGTTATAAATACCATACACTTCTATTTATAATAGACAAACTTACATCCTACTCCAACTCTAATTCCTAAAATAACCCAATATATTAATAAAATAAACCTCATCAATTATCTCTTAACACTTAAACAAATAATAAACTACTACTAATAATTATCTTCCACCGCTTTCTTCATTTATCTCAACTTTTCATCTAAGCAAATATTCAACAAATTAGAATTAACTTCTATCATAACACAATTTTATGGATCATTTTGTATTTAACAAAACTAGTAACTATATTCGCACGTTGCGGCGGCGCAGTACACGACATGATAAAGTATAAACTACAATTGCCCAGACTTGTTTCCGAATTTAAATTTCGAATTCTAAATTTAACCGAATTTATATAACCAAACAAAAACATATGATATTTAACTTTACTCGTTTTCAAATAAAATACACGTCGAAAAGTACAACAACTCAAAACATACATAAGAATTAACATTAAAGCGTTAAATATTTGACCCGGTTCGTAACCGAAATTTTTTTTTTTCAAAACATAAAAGAACGCGAATTTAGATCGACATGTATATAAAAATAAGAACCTAAGAAATTAGTATTTTGTAAACCGGAGCTTTAGAAACTTTTAAAATGATATTTTCCAAAGTTTTTGAAAAAATATAAAAATTAAAAATGTCATTAAAGAAACTTGAATTGCATGTACTTCCAACTTCCAAGTTCCATCAACCGATTTTTTCCCTCACTCCGGCTTGAGAATGGGCTTTAAAATAGGATCCAAAATATTCAAAATTTGAAATAACTAATATTATTATTGATAAAGGCCCAAAACAAACCCCAGCCCAAAAAACCCTATAAATAAATCCATAATTCTTTCCTTTTATATTATTTATCAACTTTTCAAACACTATTCAAACATCTCTATATAAACCTTCAATAACCATTCATCATCTTCCACATTGTTCTTCAATCTTCACTTCAACAATGCTGATCAGAATCAGAAGCAGAGACGGATTAGAACGACTACAAATCGACACCCCCAACGCCACAATCTTACACCTCAAAACCCTAATCGAATCAAACCTGAGAGTCTCATCACACAATCAAACGCTATCAACAAATCAATGCCTGTTAATCGCCAAAACCCCATCGGAAATCCAACAATTCACCGATATGTCAAACCCCACAACCCAATTTCGACCCTAGGCATCACCCACGGGTCCATCGTCTTCCTCGCGTACGACGGCGAACGCACCGTCGCCGGAGGACCGGTGATCCGACCCGCCTGAGCTTTCGGCCGGAAGATGACGATGGATGACCTCATTGCGAAGCAGATGAGGATCACTCGACAGGAGAACCCTCATTGTGAATCGGTGTCGTTTGATCGTGATGCTGCTGATGTGTTTCAGCGTTATGTGAATGAAACCCTAGATTTTGGGGTTAAACGTGGGGGTTTTATGTACGGAACGGTGTCGGATGAGGGGGAATTGGGGGTTGATTTCATATACGAACCACCACAGGAGGGATCAGAGGATGATTTGATATTCTTGAGGGATTTTGATGAGGAAAAAGTGGTGGAATCGATTGCTTTAGGGTTGGGGATGAGGAAATTAGGGTTTATATTCAGTAAGACAATTGGGCAAATGAAAAAGGATTGTACTTTATCGAATCGGGAGGTTTTGCGGGCGGTGGAATTGCAGGTGGTGAGTGATTTGAAGGAGTGGGTGACTGTGGTGGTGAAGTTGGAGGTGAGTGATGATAATGGTGGTGGTGATGTTCACTTTGAGGCGTTTCAGATGAGTGATTTGTGTGTTACATTGTTTAAAGATGGGTGGTTTGAGAGGGAGATTGCTGCGGGTGATGATCCGCAGGTGTCGAAGATGAAGAAGGATGTGGTGGTTGGTGGGAAGGATGTGAGGGAAGTGGATAATGATTTTTTCTTGGTGGTGGTTAAGATATTTGATCATCAGGTTAGTTTTCGGTTCTTGGGTTTTAGGTTTTTTGATTGATTGTTATATGATTTGATCTTTGATATTGAACATGTTTTTAACATTATACACTGCTGTATATTATGCTTATATTGAGGGTTTGTTAGCTATTTTCGTAGGTGCTTTGTTATTTGTATATTTGTTGCAACAATCTTTGAACAAAAAGCTAAGTTTGGAGCGAATATATGGTTTCTCTAGGCACGAATTAGCTGATGTAGGATTGTTATTCTGAGATAGGTTTGATACTTAACAGGTTTATGTAAGGTTGGCAACCCGGTTAACTTCATAGATTATGGGTATTAGTTAAAGATCAGTTGATTATAATACCAAGTTACCAACATTAGGAAGCCGTTGATCGATTAACACTAATCTTGAACAGCCTCATTCGAGGATTCTGGCTTGCATGTATGTTACCTTTGATAGTTCTTCATCTATCTTATTGATGAATATGTGGGCTATGGTTTGGTTTAATTTGAAGATTAGTTCTGTTGTTAATATGATAATAAGTGAACATAAAATGGTTAACTACTTTAGGGTGGGGGAGGGGGGTTTGGATATCCTAAATATCTTTTCTCACAGAAGTGGCGTGTAAAATTAGAATTTTCCAACACTCGAACATCTTTCTTTGGTAACAGTGGAAACCTGTTACCAACTTACTACAAACTCACGGGACCTAGTCAATACGCTGCTCGCCAACAAATCGGGTAAAATGTAGCTTGCACTGGACAAGTGGTCTTTAAGGGGGTTAAAAGTAGAATACTAGTTGAACTTGAGACATACGTAGGTGCTTGCCATTACGCCAACCCCTTGAATGTTACTATTTACGACTTCAAATAGGAGCACACCCAAATGTCTCCTTCTATTAGCCCATTTAGGCATATCATTATACTCCCGTGGTTTTATTATTGTTGTTAATATATTGCTCTCTAGTTACATCACAAATTTTTTGCATCATTAATGCGAATTATCTTCTTTTTGCAGGGTCCCTTATCATCAACATTTCCAGTTGAGAACCGAAACACAATGATCACTATGGTCACCCTAAAGAACCATTTGAATCGGACTAAGCATCTCCCTTTCGTGAAGCGAATTTCCGACTTCCATCTACTGCTTTTACTAGGCAGGTTTCTTGATGTAAATTCTGATGTCCCAGCACTAGCAGGGTGTGTCCGTGCACAGGCAACCATTCCTGAAGGTTACCAGATCTTAATAGAGTCCATAGCAGCATCCGGTTGAAATCATTTTTACCAAATTGGCAGTTTTTTTATGCTTCTTTTAACCAATCACATTCGGGTAGTATTACATATATCCTGATGTGTTGGTGCATGAGCTCCATGAGTCGCATGGTCGGGTTAACTCCATAATCTCATATGCACATTCTTTCTATGTTCTATTTATTACATTAGCACCAATGTATTTTTAAAGTTTTACTAATGGGCATTAAATTAGTCTGATATATTGCGCATCAAAAGATGTTTTTGTTTTAATTTGGTTCAAATTGCTTGTGTTTTCTCCACTGTATAAATCGGCTCACGACCAAAACGGTTTACAGAGTTTGGTTGAACTGTTTGTTTGTTTTTTTTGTTGTGTTTACACAATACACTCCTACATGTTGATTGATGTCAGAGTACCGATTAAAAAAAGAGATAAATGATAATATGAGTAAGTAAAGTAGTGGATAGATGAATGAAGGTCCCTCATTCAACCCACCATGAATCCATCATATTGTTAGTGTTCTAACATACTAACATAACCTACAATCATATATATGCTCATCTAATTATTAAACACCAATGAAGCAGAGATACATGAGGTGATCTTAGTCACTATGCTTTTGAATACACAATTACTTGGGTGTTGTCTGTCTTTTCTGTAGCAAAATGTTTACAGTCTGCGGACCACATCGGCAGGAGAAGAGGTGGATCAAACCTTTACAGTCTGCAACAAGAAGAGCGTCTGTTTTTTAACGTCTGCAGACTGCTAAAATCAACTGATGGTGGTATACGGCGGTGCTGGACGGTGGTCATGGTAGATGGTGGGTGGTGGTGGACGGTGGGTGGTGGTGGTGGCACACGGTGGGTGGAGGCGGACGGTGGTAGTGGCGGACGATGGTGGTGGAGGCGGACGGTGGGGGTGGTGGAGGGGTGGTGGTGAGTGATGGTGTTTAATCCTCTGCAGACTTTAGAAGACTTTAGAAATGGTTGTGTTAAGTTTGCACCATGAGACCTAGCGCAGATCTTTTTTAATGAAAAGTTTTCCAAAATACAAACACTCTGCAGATCTTAACGTCTGCGTGTGGTTTGCGCGGCGCAGACAAAAGAGGTCAGAAAGAATTTTTCTAAAAAACAAACACCCCCTTTGATAGGAGTACGCCCGGAGAATATCGATTCAAACGTAACGAATCAAATTACAGATAGATCTAAGGCTTGTTTCGGATACAGATTCACCACTGAAACAAACGATAGGCTGCGATGTCAACCAAAGATACAGATACACCACTCCGGTTAAGCAATCGTGTCTAAGAACACCACTTAATTTGCCAAGATTGAACTAGCAAAGACAAATTAATTTAACTCTCACACTCAAGAAATAAATCAACACAAAAAACTTTCATATTCAAAACTCACTACTTTCAATCACCAACATTCAAATACATATAGAAAGTTCAAGACGTACTCACGTTTGAACTAAAAGAAATAAACAACTAAGTACCACTAAGAAAGCAAAGTGTACAACTTGAAAAGCAAATATAATATAACTACATTAAAACATGGGAAAATGGAATGGTAAATGCATGGGAAGTTGCGGACGTGGGTATAGGATTTGCATGGACTTCTTTAACCTCTATCATCATGGGTCGGTTCTGGGTTATGGGCGGTGCAAATAAATGGGTCGGATCAAGGTGGAACCCGAGCCATAAGATAACGGATAATAACAGGTGATCGTATATACATCACCCTTGATATACTCACATGAAACATTAAAATATTAAATGCATCAAAGACCTTCAACAAACACAACTGAATTCATGACCAAATTAGAATTACACTAAATGACTCACCATCCTACACCTGGTACATGGGTGTATAAATCACACATGCACATAATGAATGGTGGTACGTTGTGATTTCGGGAAGCGACGAATTTAACGTTGGAATACTTTGTCTTAGGTTTGATTTGTCTTCGCTAAGTCAGACCGTCCAGAACCACTCAGGTTTGAAGATTGGGCGTGCCATACGCTAACCAATATATAGTACGCAGGCCCTGTAAACATTATGTCCAAATCTACTATCTTACGCCGCTTTTTAGTTTTAAGAGTTAAGTACTATAAGCAGGTCAACGTACACATACACTTTTCACAACTTTACCCATATTTGTTGAGTTGTTCTTCATATGTAAGGTGCAGTTTGTTTTTTCAGAGATAAAATGTTCGAAGTCTGTGAACCACATCTGCAGATATTTGTAGAATAAAAGATGGATTAAAAATCTGCAGACTGTTAAAATAAACTAAAGTTTAAATAAACTGATTTTTAAACTTAAAAGAGTTTTTCAATATTGAAATTTAAAAAATAGTTATAAAGATAATAGTTTTTCAAATGAATCGACGCGGGGCAGTAGAGGCGATAGGGGTGACGGGTCTGCGGGTGGTGGCGGTCCACGACGAAGGTGAGAGCCGACGGGTCTGTTGGAGGTGAGGGCGGGAGGTGGTTGGCAGACGGTGGAAGGCGGGTGGAGGTGGAGTTGTGTTGATGGAGCAAGGGAGGTGAAGTTATGTTTAAGGTTTGAGAGGTGAAGAAGAGATAGGATGATCTCAGAAGTATGAAAATAAAGTCTGCACCAAAAAAAAGGTTTAAAATACTTTTTTTAATAAAATATTTTTCAAATAACAAACACTCGTATATCTAAACATATGCACGAGGTCTGATGAAAAAACAAACACCACCTAGAGAAAATATAAGAAAAGTGAAAAAGTATACGAACAAATACTACAACCATAAGAGCATTCACAGCCCGTTCCTTATATATGTTTGAGTGAGTGTCCTATATTATGGGGATGGTTACGAGTGATTGTGAGTGAAATAAGTAGAAAATTTATGGGGATTGTATCGTGTTTTTTTATATTTGAGAAAACACGATACAATCCTAATAAATAATGATAAAAGTATAAAAATATTATTTAATTAAAAAATAGAAAAAACAATAATGTTTAATGCAATTATAAAAATAAGGATGGGGATAGATTGTGAATGAATGAACTCAAGGTCTTTATATTGATTTTTTTTTAAAAATGGGTGTATTTTTAAAATTTGTTTGACATGGAGGGTATTTCTCGGTTGATTTTGACAAGAAGGGTACCCGTCATCTATGATGGCGGGTTCTGAAAGGCATCTGAAAAGGGTACAGAACTCGCCGATGTTGATGGCGGGTTCTGTATCCAACGTCACATCCGTGCTTTCTCGAATTGCAAACAAGAAAATGCAAACAATAAACAATACAGAACTCGCCGGTGGTGATGGCGGGTTCTGTATTAATTAATTTCTCACCGCACAATCCACCAACTTCATTTAACACCACACAAACCAGCAACTTTCAATTTTATTTTTAACCGCGCAAATCACCTAACTCCTTGTAATTTTCTTTATAAATACCGCATTCAAACCACATTAACATACATTTTATATATATCTTCATTATACAAAGCTTTCAATATGTCTCGACCTTATTTTCTACAGTTGTATTGGGGTGGTGATGTTTCTTTTATGAATGGAAATATTATGTGCGATGCTTCAACGCGAAGTACCACTGTTGTTCTTCACCAAAGAATGTCATACATATCATTTTTTAATTTTATTTACAATCATCTTCAAGTTGAAAGAGAGCATTATAATTTGAAATTCAAATTATTTTACACGTATGGTGTGTTTTCTCAAACTTCTGAAATTTTTAACGATGGAAGTCTTGAGATATTGTATCATTTGGCAGATAACATTGAAAATTTCCTTGGAAATATTCATGTTATTTTTCAGCAAATACCATTTGTCCAACAATCCAATTGTATGGATCCCTATCAGGGCAATGTAACTTCAAATGATCATCAAGCCGGCCCGTCATGCAACTTCAACCCGGAATATTTTACAACTCAACAATCAAATGTTGATGTGAATGACGATGACAACGGAGGGTTTGATAACTCAGATGATGATATATCGCAAGATACTGAATCGGTTCCATCAAGTGATGAATCAACTGACGATGAAGACGTGCACGGAATTGTAGACCACAACAATTCTGTGGCTAATGCAGCAGTATCCTACGGGGATGTGAACTATTCCGAAGATCCGCAACAACTACGAGGTTATGAGGCTGCTAATTTTGATGATGAAGACCATATGGATATATGGAATGAGGATTCAAAAGAAATTCGTGTTGGTATGTATTTTAGATCAAAAGCTGAACTCAAGTATGCGGTGCAGCTATGGAATGTTACACGTAATAGGTAACCTTTTATGGTTGAAAGTAAAGCTACAACTTATAGAGCAAAATGCTACACCACCAACCCTAAGTACAAAAGTGATCTTCCCACTGGTCCTCCATGTAGTTGGTTTGTGTATGCTACTAAACCCACCCATCATACTATGTGGCGAATTTCAAGATGGGTGAATGCACACAACTGCTTTGGTAGTGTCGTTGGCAACAATAACAGAGGTTTGAAATTGAGAAATATTGTAACTCGGATCATCCACTTTATTCGCCAAGATGCTACTTTTCCCGTCAAACAAATTCAAGCACATACAAAAGACACCCTGAATGTTGATGTATCATATAACAAGGCGCGGCGTGCTCGAAAGGCTGCTATTAATCATATTTACGGTACTTGGGATAGTAATTTTGAAGAATTACCTAAGTTCATCAACGCAGTACAAGAAAAGAACCATACTATCGTGGAATGGTTACATGATACAACCAGTTCTTCACAATGCTATACGTTTAAATACGTTTTCTGGGCATTTGGTCCGATAATCAAGACATTCAAGCATTGTCAGCCTGTTATATGTGTCGACGGGACTTTCTTGAAAGGATCCTACCGTGCTAAAATGTTGATTGTTGTTACCAAAAATGCAAACAACTACGTAGTACCGGTAGCATATGCAATTGTGGATGAAGAGACAACTGAAAGTTGGAGTTGGTTTTTGCAGCAGTTTTGGTCTCACATTGGAGTTAATCATAACTTTGTGGGTAAGGGGAAAAAATTGTGTGTTATCTCTGATAGACACAAAGGAATCATCAACGCAATGAACTCCCTTGAAGACCTGAAATCCCACACGGTTCATCGTTTTTGTCTCCGACACGTTCGTAGCAACTTTATGCATAATTTCAAGGTTTCCAGTTTGAAAAAAGTTTGTTGGTTAATCGGCAGTGCCACCCAACAAAGGAAGTATGACTACTTTGTTAGTCAAATGGAAAGGATCAATCCGGAAGCGTGGAATTATTTAAAAGCCATTAAAGAAAGAAGATGGACGCTTCTACATGACAAAAACCAACGTCGGTGGGGTAACCTAATGACAAACATTTCTGAAAGTTTTAATAACACGTTGCGAGGGGTAAGACTTTTGCCAATAAAGGCTATTATTAATTGCACGTTTGAGAAAACCGTTGAACAATTCAAAATCCACAACGAGATTGCAACAACTTGCAACACACCATTACCCCCTCGTATGTGGCGTTTATTTCATGGTCGTGATATCACTTCACAGGAACATGTGATAACGGAGTTTGATTACAGAGAGGCAAGGTACAGGGTTATGTCAAAGCTACATACAAATGAAGTGGGTGGAAATGATTATACTGTGGAATTCACAGAAAGAACCTGTACATGTGGTAAGTGGAAAATACAAAGATTTCCATACTCACATGCAATTGCGGTATGTCGACATAGAGGTTTATCTCCTCTTACTACTGTGCACCAGGTATACGCTACTGCAGTTTATCAGGAACAATATAATGGGAATTTTTACCCACTTCGTCACCCTGCTTATTGGACGGACCCCAGTTTGGAGGATTAGAGCAGATCCATCAAAGATTACCACGAAACGAGGTAGCCGACGCGCTCGTAGGATACATAACGAAATGGATGTTCGTTGTCATCCTGATGAACATGTTATACGTAGATGTTCCATATGTAGACAGACGGGTCACAACATGAATACATGTCCAAACTCGCATCCATGATTTTCTGCTTTATGTTTTTTAAGAACTATTATTGTGTGTACTTTTTATTGAAGTTAATAAATTTGTATCTTTCTGATTTTTTAGTAGATACCCTCGTAAGTTGTATCACCTCAAATCCTCCTATATATATCACACCTCCTAACTCTTCATCCAATATCATGGATTCATCTTCATCTTCTTCATCCAATACCATGGATTCATCTTCATCTTCTTCATCCAATACCAAAAACTCTTTAATAAGTTTTCGTTCCGGTGAGAACTGCTTCCGTTGCGGTGGTAAAACTGAATATCGGTATTTTTTCAAGACCGATATGTTAATATGTGTAAGATTATATTATAAACTTTGACTTTTGATCTTTTGGTTATTTACCAAAATGTTTGAATATTCTATCTATTTTTTATTTTATAGACATCGTGTGACCGTCCTCAACCAGATAAAGAACCGGAGATGAACCCAGAGCTGATCCCGCATATGAACCCAGAGAAAAATGAAGACCCGAAAGTATTGAAAAGTGCTTATGTTTATGAAAGTCCCGGAAAACAAATAGAAATAACACACAACTTTAATCCATATCTAGGGGAGCACTCATCAGATTCAGAATACTCAAATGAAGATTGTCATTAAAAATAAGTTTGTATTTGTGTTTCAGTATTAATAAAATCATGCTTATGTGTTTTTATATGTTGGTTGTTTATAAACCGAAACATGATTACTAAAATAAACAATAGATGAAAAATATCAAAACATTCCATATCTTTTTTTTTCATTAATTTATATTACATTTGTCTAGGTTGGGTAGAAAAAGAAGCATTAGAATCTTCGTCAATTAACTCATTTAAGTCAAACGGACACGGTGATGCATTTGAAAACCGCGAAGCATCTGGAAACGTCTGTTAAAACTGAGGGATATATGGTAATGGCTCAGACTGAGATTGTTGAAACTGGTTAAAAAAATTTGTTTGAGGGGATGCATAAGTATTTGATGTATTCCCCTCCTTATAATTTTGGGTACCCATTTCAAACGGGGTGTTTGATGTTCCACCATAATAAAAATTTGGGTTACCCATGTTGCTAAATTGTTAGTATGGAGAGCTTAAATGTGATGATTCAAACTCATTCCCTCCGTGAAAGTCTTACCCTCTCATATCCTGCTGTCTCTCATTTTCTTCAACAGCCTGACCACCAACCCTCCCTCGTCCCCGACCCCTTCTACGTAAACGTTGCGGGACCGGTGGAAGTTGAATCTCAACTGAATTTTGCATCATATGTGTAGGTAGATAGCCTCCGTGATCACATGTGCAAACTCCATATAACGACTAGCCATGTCCGTACCCATTTCATCTCTTGACCTTTGATAAAATTGGCTCATTTCTTCCATCTACAATTAAACTATGTTAATAATACAAAATAATAATAATAATAATAATAATAATAATAATAATAATAATAATAATAATAATAATAATAATAATAATAATAATAATAATAATAATAATAATAATAATAATAATAATAATAATAATAATAATAATAATAATAATAATACCAGCATTGTCATTTTTTGCCCTTCGTTTTGAAACCCATGCGGGTTTATGTCTTGATGGCTTGGGTTCGTTACATATGTAACGGTACGATCCATATACCACCTCATGTATGATTCGGACGCAACTGACATATCTGTGTAACTACCATTCACAAGAGTATCATGCATGTCTCGACTCCCATGCCTGAACATAAAAATTATGCTTTTCTTTCCAATCATTGTTTCTTCCACCTCTACGAGCAATGGAATGGAGTCGGAAATGTTTCTCCCGTGTTAGTAGTACACTTGTTGGGATCGGTTGAGCCATTCCAAATTGTCATAAAACCCTGCTAGCACAGTGGGGCTCAACGTATTCCCAACAGATGAGATATGTGTCACTCCTCCAACACATATGACCATTTGTATAAATTTCAGGTAGATATTGGATAATATGATCATAAGGCCTCCAGTTAAACTGAAATAAATAATATATAATTAAATTTATAACATCTTGTAATAACTAATTTTTTAAAAATATATGATTAAAAAGTTAATACCATCCTGTCATTTAACGAATGTAATGTGGATCGGTACGCGCTCAAGCAATGCGGAGTGGTGTTAATATAGCTAAGTTTGCCGCCTTGCCATCTTTCAAAAATATTTAAATAAACAACGCTTAATCAGTAAATTTTTTTTATTAAACATACAAATAATACATGTACCAAAAATTTGTACGTTATTTGAACATACCTTGCACTGTAAGGTTTTGTAAAATCAATAACGCGGTTATTAATTGGAGCCATGGTAGGAAATCTTTCCCACGCCCATAGTTGTAGCAAGAATAACGGACCCCCAACATCAGTTACTGTTATTTTTGTTTCTCTGCAAAGTTGCCTATGCAACCACGCTAACAGTGCACTACCCCAGCTTAGTTGCTCACCAACACTTAAATTTTCAATGTGGGATAAAAAATTAACATGCAACATGTTGGAAGACGTATCCGGGAATAAAGTTGCCCCAATTATGTAAAATATAATTAATCTAGCACGTTGTACACATTGCTCTTCGTTGGCATCGTCAGGAAAGTCTTTTATTATTCCATTTAGAATTGCAGCAAGATTAATTTTGTTACCTTCCACAGCACGTGAATTAAGAGAATAACCAGTTAAATGTTTAAACCTCATTATTATTTCAGTTTTGCTCATCAACTCATCAGTGCCAGAAATAACATCACCATCAACTTGTAAACCCCATAATACCTGGACATCTTGAAGCGTGACCGTGCATTCTCCAATAGGTAAGTGAAAAGTGTGTGTCTCTGGCCGCCATCTCTCCACCAAAGCAGTAATAAGACCACAGTCAAGCGTACGATATCCACAATCGATAATACCTCCAAAACCCGCCAACCTTATGTGGCGCATGACATTATGCGAGATAGGTTTTTCAGCAATATGTTTCCAAAAATTTTTATCACCCCTTCTAGCTCTAAATATATCAGCATCACTCGGTGGATTTTGAAAATAGTAAGCTGCTCTATGCTCACCACCCAAGAATAATAACTCATTGTTAATAGGACCCGGTGTAATTCGCCAACTCATTTGTTAAGAATTTTTTTGTATAATGAAGATATGTTTTCAAGAATTTTTTTTTGTATAGTGAGCTGTATAATGAAGAATTTTTTTTTTTTTGTGAATGCGGTATTTGTAAAGAATTTGAAACGGAGTTAGGTGATTTGCGCGGTTGAAATTAAAAACGAATTGTGTGGTGTTGAACGAGGTCGGTGGGGAGGATGGGTAAATTAATTTGTTACAGAACCCGCCATCACCACCGGCGAGTTCTGTATTGTTTTTAATAGTATGCGCAGAACACCACAGAACACGGACGATGATGTGACATGTCTTCCAGAACCCGCCATCCCCATCGACGGGTTCTGTAATTGTTTTAAATCCACAGAAACGACAAGCTTCGACAATCTTTGATGTGACACATCCAACTCAGAACCCGCCATCATAGATGGCGGGTACCCTTCATGTCCAAAAAATCCAAAAATTACCCATCATGTCAAATAAAATTTAAAAATACCTCTATTTTTAAAAAAATTCCTTTATATTCATAAATAACGTTATTCTTTTACAAGTTTCCTTCTCTCACTAAAACCCTAAACCCTAAAAATCTCCTACGTTCTCCTTCAATGGCGATCAACGATCGATCAGAACCAACAATCAAAACATTCTCCATCAAACCAAAGCTCAAACCCACCAACAACAAACCCACATCATCTCCAGAATCAACCTACTGGAAATCCTTCAAACCCAAACCCCCACAAACCCTAATTTCATCCATCACTTCACTCGCATTCTCCCCTTCATCCCCACATGATTTCGCCGCCACCCATTCCGCCACTGTCACGATCTTCTCCGCCCAAACCCTGCAACCCAAATCCACCATCGCCGCCTTCAAAGACACCGCCACCTCCGCCTGCTTCCGCTCCGACGGCCACCTCATCGCCGCCGGCTCCTTCTCCGGCGAGATCCAAGTGTTCGACGTCAAGAAACGGTCCACACTCCGCCGACTTATTGATCACTCACGCCCTGTGCATTTTGTCAATTTCCCACGTGTCGATAAGCTTCATTTGTTCTCCGGTGGTGATGATTCTGTCGTTAAGTATTGGGATTTGTTATCGGAGAAACGGATTTGTGATCTATTTGGGCATAGGGATTATGTTCGGTGTGGCGATGGGTCTCCGGTGAGTGATGATGTGTTTGTCACGGGCTCGTATGATCACACAATTAGGGTTTGGGATGTTAGGGTTTCGAAAAGTGGATCGATGTTGAGTGTTGATCATGGGGCTCCGGTGGAGGATGTGGTTTACTTGCCGTCAGGCGGTTTGATCGCCACCGCGGGTGGGAATACGGTGAGAATTTGGGATGTGATTGGTGGTGGTAAGTTGCTGCATTCGATGGAGGGTCATAACAAGACTGTGACTTCACTCTGTGTGGGGAAGATGGGGAAAGATGGTGGTGATTTCGCCAATCAAAATCGGATTTTGAGTGTTTCTTTAGATGGGTATTTGAAGGTGTTTGATTACTCGAGGTTGAAGATCACTAGTTCGATAAGGTACCCGTCGTCTCTTATGTCGGTAGCATTTTCACCGGATTGTTCCACAAGGGTAATTGGTGCTTCAAATGGGGTGCTATATGTAGGAAAGCGAAAAACTAGTGAAATGGTAGAATCTGTTAAACCCGAATGGGGGAAATACATTGGTTTTGGAGCTGTAGATGAGCCTGAAAAGCGCGTATTGAGGCCTTCTTATTTTCGTTACTTTCATCGTGGGCAAAACGAGAAGCCATCAAAAGGGGATTATTTGATCATGAGACCGAAAAAGGTGAAGCTTGCTGAACATGATAAACTGTTGAAGAAGTTTCATCACAAAGAAGCTTTGGTGTCTGCATTGAGGGCTAAAAACCCAGAGAACATAGTGGCAGTGATGGAAGAATTGGTGTCAAGAAAGAAGTTACTGAAGTGTGTTTCGAATTTGGGGGTTGATGAGCTCGGTTTGATGTTGAGTTTCTTGCAGAAGTACTCTACAATGCCGTGGTATGCAGGTGTGTTGATCGCGTTAGCAAAGAAAGTTGTTGAAAACCGAATTGATGATATTAGTGGTTCTGAGGAGTTAAGGGGTTGCATACGAAATCTTAAGAGATCGATCCTCGAGGAGATTAGAATTCAAGACTCTTTGCAAGAAATACAAGGTATAATCTCTCCTTTACTGAAGATTACAGGGAGAAGATGAATAGTAAGTTAGTAACCAATTTTGATTGCCAGAAGTTTAAATTTTTTATTGCAGAATATCTTGTTAGTTTTGAAAAGCCTCAATTTTGATTGCCAGAAGTTTAAATTTTTCTTTTTCTTTTTCAATTGTTGTATGATTGCTTATTTGATCCAATTCAAATGATGGTTAAATTACTGATCAACCGTTTTCATTTGGTTTGTGCATAGAGTTTGATTGCTGACTGGTTTCTAGATTGGGATTCTATTAGGTTTTTGTGTTAGGTGTCATGTAGGGAACTATGGTAAGTTTAGTCTCATATCCGATTATAAAATGTTTCGATACTTGGTCTTACATCTATCAGGCAACTGTTACTCATCACTGGTGAGTTCTGTGTGTTTCCTTGTGAGATCAGCTATGTGAGATCAGTTATATCTGTTTATGATCTTACTTTGTTAGAAACTTCTTGTTAGGATTCCAGAGTTTGTAACTGGAACTGGATTTACTCCTTCGGGTGGTATCTCAACCATATACATTGAACCCCTCTTCTTCCCATGAGTCAACACAAGGTTCCATTTGAAAACCTTCCACTACCCATTCCCGACTTAACATCGTGTCCCTAATAATCCAACTGCCCCACTGAGATTAACATTTTCTTCAGGCCTGGAATAACCCTAACATCTCTTGAAGTCCACATGGAACCGACTGAAGTTACCAGGTATAGACCAGAGCATGACTTCAACAAGTCATATCATTTTTGAATCTACACTGAATTGCTCCCACCGCATTTGTTACTTTTTTTTACTCCTGCTTACATTCAATAGTTTAATGATTATTTCCTTGAACCGACTGAAGTTACCAGGTATAGACCAGAGCATGATCTTTTGCGGCTTCAACAAGTCATATCATTTTTGAATCTTACACTGAATCCCCCTGCTCCCACCGCATTTGTTACTTTTTTTTACTCCTGCTTACATTCAATAGTTTAATTGATTATTTCCTTGAACTTCTGTGTCTGATGTCTTCGCTCAGTAGCAGGTCTTGAATCTCTTCAAAAGTAAGTCTATTGGTTCTTGCTGAACTAGTAACAACCGTTTCTGTTTTGGACTAATTTTCAGGAAATGGGCTTGAAATTCATTGTTGAACTTTTTGTACACTAACACTAGTCTGGCCAAAATCAAATTCAGATTGCTGATGCCCACTGTTCAGAACTTTCTTCTTTTATCCTTGTATTTACCAACTCTCGAACCAAAATGATTTTATTTGCTATCGGATGCTTCTCATACATGTTAGATAGGGCTGTTCACGAGCCGCGCAAAACCAAGCAGGCCTTTGCAGTGCTTGGCTATACATTTAGATTTAGTGTTAATTTTTTTATTAGTTTGATTGATCTAGTATTATATATTTGTATGACAGGTCAAATACAATAGCGTGATATATATAAAAGCATGCACAAACAACCCCTCTTCCTCTCCTCTCACAGCTCACAAGCTCCGTTCGTGGACATTCATCCCGACAGATGACAATCATTACTCTTTTCGTATCAGCCATCACTTCCCTCATGGTCCTCCCTCTTTCTTCCACAAAGGCTCATAGACTTCCCCAGAAACATTATTTGAGAACTAACATGTATAACAATTAACATAGATCATACTGGCTATGGTTTAAGTGGACTACAATAACTCTTATTTCCTGTCACCAAAAATATGTAAAAGTGATGTTCGTCACATAAACAATACATAGCAACACTTTTAAACAGTAAAACAATAATGGCTATCCGTAGCGACAGTTGTTTAATATCACAAGAAAGCAGTCTACAAGTCATATTTCTCAGTGTTGTATATATGATACATGTCTTCATGCATCTCAAATTGACATTTTAAATGCAAAAACTATTCAAATCACATCATACTCAAACAATCGCATATCATACTTATCATACAAGTAACAAACAATATCACACATCCACTTTTCTCTTCGGTTTGGCGGATCTTGCACGGATTTATCAAGCCTAAATGTACAAACACCACATCCACCAAGAAATGATCATCTAGCATCAATCTATGAACAAAACTATATGTACTCTAGATACAGCACTTGTAAATTTGTCTACTAAACACAAAGATATAACCAGTCAAATATATGCAAGTGAGTTCCTGTCATGATCAGACTTGGGCCTGCCCCTGGTGGGAGTTGGCGGTCGTTGATTGTTAAGCTCCTACAACAAACAGAAATTATGGATCTGGTAAGTTTAATTTTCACATATTTGATCATCTATAAGTTTATGCATGAAAGCTACCTGCATCCAGGTGTCCTCTTGAACATGTTCTGGAGATGTTTCTGGTGAGTTAAGTGGAGGCGGCAACGGGTGAATCAGTTTTGGAACAACCATCAGTCCTCTGCCAACCACTAGTAAAGCTCCAGCATTGTTTGCAGTCCCTGGATTTAGTTATCACAATTAGAGAACTCTTTTCTTCATTCTCATCTAACTAATTGTCTATAACCATTGTCTTCAGATTTAATCTAAAGATGTTACAGTGGAATAATGTGTTAAGCAAAGGCTGCTAACCGCAATAATTGGTGGCAGAGAAAAGGGTGATCAACTGCCCCGAAGCAAATCTTTCAAACCCATCCATTACACATTCATGTGCTCTTATAATCAGCTGAAGTTTGTTCCTCTTACAGAAGTCTGTAACTCTGTCAGGCTGCAAAAGTAGGTATGATGCTTTAGTCAAATGAGTTAAAATGTAGAGGTGGCAAAATGACCAGGCAGACTGCTCAATAAAGGGTAAAGATGAGATGCATTTCTTTTGTTCAAGTTCAAACAGGTTGGATCGGGTCTAGTTTGACCGAAAACACGCATTGTCCAAAATTTAACCATTTCCGTAAACAATCACTGTCATATAACTGTTCGAATAAATTGGTTAAGCAGGTTTTATTTTTTAGAATCACACTTCGGAGTTGGGGTGACTTTCAGCCATTTGACCCGTTTCCTTTTTAGCTAATTGTATTTGATTTAATTCTTTTGACCCCTTAAACATAAAAACATGATCACAAGTAAACGGATTAAAATTGCAACCACTACAGAAAAGGGTAAAATCTTGAAAATGAAAACTTTGACTGATCCTTGTATGATTTATTTATTGGACCCATTACAAAAGTATAAAATAGTCAATTATTCATAAGTAAATGGCACAGAAGAGTAAATATTGAAGATGCAAATTTGACTCTTAATTCACAGTAAACATTAATTTCTCGTGGAAAACAGCATGCATACCCCAAAAGTGACAAGACCCGGTCCCCTAGCATTTGGCCTTAGACCTTCCACGCTATCGTTTTCTGTGGGGTCGGACCTGAAGAAAGTAAAAGATAAATAAAAAAAATCATAAACAGTTTCTAGAAAGCCTTGCGAGTAAAATCAAAAGCAGAGTATGAATAAAATACTTGCCATAATAAATCCATCAAGACAATAGATCCAGCATCCATTGTTATTGGTCTCTCTATTTTCTCTATCTGTTCAACTGAATGTATGGACCTCCCTATGCCACCATGCATACATATTATCTTTTTCTCAATCAGTGCTGCAAGTGGAAGATGGTTAAATAGTTGATTGAACCGCGTCCATGCCCAGATCCCATCATTCTCCCCCTGTACAATCATTATACACCAACCATAAGAACACTTTAAAAAACCTTTGGGTAAAATCAGGCGGGGGCTGACCCGTAAAAACTTCTTTTTATCTTCTTTTATGAATTTTATAGATAATTAATGTGTTATATATGAGCGCAAAGAACAGTATAAACACAATAACAATCTATTTCCTTTTGAATAAAATGACTTAGGGTAGTGTCGAGCCATTTTCATTCAAACTTAAAAAAAAGTTTATATGCATTTGATTTGTTAGAGATATACTGATATTTGACCCATTTACCCCTAAACGGGCCAAAATTGCCACATGCACTCTTAATGAAGTCACTGGTTACCATTCTCTCGATGCATTCAAGACGAAAACCAAAGAGTGCATTTATGTCAGCAGCTTCATGATTCCCACGTATCAAATGAACGTTCTCCGGATACTGAATCTGAAAATAAATAAAAAAGCAAAAAAATTAATAAGGTAAACAAACAATCGTAACTTGGATTATAACTTGTAAGCACACCTTTAGAGCAAGAAGTAAAGTGATTGTTTCTAAGCTATGTTGTCCTCGATCAACATAATCGCCAAGAAATAAGTAGTCAATGTATCTGGCCGATAGAATTCAAATTTAGCGAAATTTAAATCAACAAAGTTAAATGGTGAAAGATTTTTAAAATGAGAACTGAATTGTAGTTACGTTATGTCTCCAGCTGTAGATGGAAATCCATATTCATCAAACAACCGCATCAAATCACCAAATTGCCCATGTAGATCACCAAACACTTTAATTGGAGCTTTTAATTGAAGAACTGTAGGCTCGTGCAAAAAGATTTGTTCAGCAGCATAGCAAAGCTCTCCTACTTCATAAGAATCAAGGAAGAACCTCCTGTTTGCAGGAGGTTTCCAGTTTCGAGGCCTAAGTAAATTAGATATGACCTGCAAAATTAAAATATAAATATCTCAGTATTTCTATACTTAATGATATGTGACACAAAAATGTAATTACCTTCTTATGCAAGCCTTGAGGTGACTTTTGCCTTGTAAACTTTTTGGTTGGATATGAGAGGTCATTTTGAGAAGGAATCATTCGTCTACTCTCATTTTCAAATTGATCCAAGGACAACTGTCTTACCAACCCACCAAGGTTTCCTACACTCTCTTTGGCAACTACAACCTACAGGGTATAAACACCGTGCATTTTTATCCAAGAAAAGAACAGAATCCAATACCCAAAATTAAGCATGGAATAGAATGGACGGTGGACTAGGTAATGGAATGAGTCTTAACATACCATTGTAAGATATTAGTTTAAATTGTGTGTATAACTTCAGTTCTAACAATTGTATAAATTATTAAGATATCAAAAATCAAATAATAAACAACCGTAAAAGATCAAGAAAATATCAAATAAGCTCACAATAGAAAATCAAACTTTAGTTACTCTTGAAAAATATTTTACAAATCTTGAAATATTAAAGGGTCTCGGGTTATTAAAAATATAATATGAAAGAAAACGTAATATTGTGAGTTTTTATTCCACTCCATAAAGGAACGGGCAAAAACAGCCTCGCCCCTGGAATGAAAATCAGTAAAAAGAAAGGAATATAATTCATTCCCTTAAGATAAAACGAGCAGCTTTTTCATTCCAAGGAAATGGACCATTGCTTTATTCCTTCAAACCAAACACTACACTAAGGTTGAAAAACACATACAGCTCTTGGATGAAGTCTAACATCTCCCTCTGTATCACTACACTCTGAATTGTTTTCTGCAGACTGTGAGTCATGTGAAACTGTTGTTTCTTGTGGATTTATAGCATGTGCTTGTGCAGCTTGCCATACAGCATTAGCAGCCTGTGCTTCAGCAGCAGATGCTTCAGCCAGCCTCTCCATAGACTCCCTGTTCATACTGGAAAAATGAACTATTTTAATAGTTATCTAATCTAGATATAACAAATAAGTAAATGATGGTGCCACTTGTCACAATTCTATGAGCCCTCATTTACTTCTCCCGCTTCTCTTTCTTTACCTAATAAATAAGTTTGTTTCTCCACTTATCTTTCTTAGTTCCTAAATCTTTATTACTATCATTACTTATACAGCTTCGCTTTCCTCACTAGATAAGTATGCTTCACACTTCCTCTTTCTTAATTCCTAAATATTTATTACTAACTAGTTAATATTTAATTTATTAGTTTCTTTTTCAACCCATCTAATACACGGGCTTCTAGCCTGATTCTGAATAAGACAAAAAGACTTTGGGAGATTTTCAACCTTTTCGACCCTTTTAGCTGGAGTGTTTTAATTTGATCCACTTAAGATAAAAAGCAACCCAAGTCAAACGATTAACAAGTAAAAGGGTCAAAAATGACACATATATTAAATTTTAACCAGCAGTAGGTTATATGTAAAAGAGGATAAATAGGACTAACCTTAAACCATCAGACGAAGGACTCACTGGTCTACTGTCAGGAGACATAGGACCAAACGGGCTCAAATTGTTTGCCCTGGGACTTGTCACATTTGAGGTGGTTTCAGATGTTAACATAGGAGAATTTGAATCAAGTGAATCCTCTGCGATAAGAAAATCATCTAACAACACATCTGCAATACAGGAAACAATCTAATATTATGCAGCAATACATACATGTGATCATAGTTCCTTTCAAGTTACATGATATCTTTGGTGAGAAAAATGAAATACTGGGAACTAAAACATACCTCCTCTAAGACCACCGTAGACATATAGGCGACCGCCAACAGCAGCAGCAGCATGCCTACCACGCCGCATTAGTTCCAAAGAAGAATCTTCAGTTTGACCGCCCTTGCTATTGCGTAAAGAAGTCACCATGCCATGTCTATCCAACCAAACACCAGCAGCCGTGTCCAAAACTGTAAAGGTGATCACGTTGAAAAAGATCTAAATTTTTTCATAATTTAGATTACAATTTTAATTATAAATAAATCAAAAATAACCTGCAACAGCTGCTTCACCATCTACTGCTCGTCCTCCCCTCAGAACCCCTCCTGTAACATGCAATCTAGCACCAACAAACACCTGATGACCAAATTGATTTTATAAGCAAGGATTTCAAAAAAAGTTGATGAGTTCAGCTTTATTATTCTTCATTGGAGATATACACCGAGTAAATAGTTATTACTTACTGCTGCATGTTGGTATCTAGGTGAAGGTGAAACTCCAGGTGCAAGTGTCCATTCCCATTGACCATTCTTATGCATGAGCAATCCATAGGCATCCGCTAACGGCTGCAAATGCAATACACACACGCGCGCGTTCAAAATGCAGAGTTATTATCAACACATTTTATAAGTAGAGTTACTAGTAAGAGAATGCTAAGCATACAAAATAAAAAGAACACACACCGTGCCTAAGATGTCTCTTCCACCACAAAGCAAAAACATACCATCTGCCCGGGCACTAGCAGTTGCATACCTGCAAGATGTGAGATACAAATATGTAATCATACATCTTATCCATTAAATTCACTCTTTGAACGTATGTAGTTACATGTTTGTTTATGTGTGATTGATGCTTAAAACAATGACTTGAACACTCAAAGGTGACTTGATACTTTATTTATAACTTGAAAAATCATTGGACTTTATTTCCTCTTTTTTATAAAGTTCTTTTTTCATAAATTGTAACAACTATTTTGACCTTGAACTTTTAGCTTTAGTAAGGTTTTGTAATATTATGTTAGTTTTCTAATTGTAATATTTGATCAATAATTATTTGCAATATTTAATGATAGACTTTTAGATAAAGAGTAGAATTTTCAAATACACAATCGAATTTAGACTCTTGAATGGCCAGAAAGGAATACACGTGTATCTGAATCTGTTATGCTAGATACAAATATGGAAGTCAAATTTCCATTGATGTGGATTCGCATATCAAATTTGTAATTCCGATGCAGATATAAAAAAAGTGCATCCGACCCATTTAATATCATATATATACATAGGAAGGTCATTAATTCAAGATGACACTACCAGTTAATGAATATTTGAGACTAAATACAAAACACCTCTAAAATGCATGACCCACTTTAATAGTAACCTTGAATAAACAAAAGCATATTAACTGTAACATGTTCCCATAATTAATTACATAGAAGAATAAAGAAGATCTTCTAGCCCAACTGCATTACATACTAAAAGATTAGCACATATTCCGAAGCAAAAAATAAGGCAAGGAACTATTTCAGAGCCACATCTAGATAAACAAAAAGGCATTTAAGATTTAAAGTCATATGACTAATGACTTTTCAAGACTTTAATCACAATTAAATTATGTACTTACATTCTAGCAGAAGGTTTATCACCTTCTGGATTTAGTCTCTGCCAAGCATATGGTTTTTGAGCAGTATCCAAAGCCCAAGCATCTGAAAGCACTTTCTTTCCTACAAGACAAGAAGATTGTGCTATTATTAAGTCCTTGTAGTCTGTACTAGCTTTTATACATTGTCACATTCCAGAATCAGCCATGGAAGTGTGTGTAATTTACCATTTCAAAAAAAGGACAAAAAAACAAGTTTAAAAAGAAAATTTGCAAATAACAGAAATGCACACATAATAGATACTTTTAAATATTAAAATGGAACTAAACAACAGATGGCATTTCCACAAACAGTTTAAAGTAACAAGAAAGGGTTTGATATCTCATTATAATCATTGAAATTAAGTCCTCAACGATTCATTTCTAGTCGCAGAGTAAGTAGATACAAACAGAAATGGTAATTAAACAGGTTAAATATTTAAAGTATTAACAGTATCATTACACTTAACAATGAAGAATTCCGAGATATCAAGTGTCTGAACCAAAATTTAACAGTATAAACATGTAAAACCTAAAACCTAACAGCATAACACAGCAGTATAAACAAAATAACAGAAGAACTAAATCCAAATTTAACAACTAAAATAAGAAGATATGACTATATTATATCGTTCAACCATATAACACTTCACAGCGAAGATGTTAACGACAAACGGCAGCTATGCAGCTGATACTAATCTGCTGTTGCTGAAAAGTATTAGAGCTAAACTGCTTATTTAACATAACAACTTAGTCATCCATGAACCCCCATCTTTTAAATGATCTCAGGATTAATATATCAACAACAAATGACAAAAATGATCATGAAACTCAGAACGTGAAACCATATAACCCAGATACCCAGAATGTCTTTATGAGTGAAAAATAAAGAGTGCCTTTTATATTCTAAAAGAGATGCTTACATACAACTACAGAAAATAAGAAATATAATGCAATTTCATAGGCCATCTTGTTCATTTGTGAAACATGGAAGTCTAGATTATAACTTAATTTCCAGTTTTACGATTATTTCTAAAGATTTGACTATCAGTTCCAGGTGTATAGACATGATAAACTCACCATCATTTCCACTAACACAAACAAGGTACCGTTGGGCTACCAAATCCATCACATGTCCATAACGAGGGCCCGGACCCTCACCTCTAACAACCACCCTGCAGACCAAAATAAAACCAACCCAAAATTAACAAAAACAAGTAACAGCTAAAAAAAGATACGACTTCGACTGCGCAGATTTACCGGTGCCATTTGTATTTGTCATTGGTCAAGTCAAGAACGTATAGATCATCCGTCGAATGCCCAGCCGGACCTATCCCCCCCTAGCAACAGCACAAATTTATCAAAACCAAAAACCCAAACTCCATACACATATCATAGTATATCAACTCTCAAATCTCAATCACCTGAAATGCAACCATGGTTCCCACAACAGCTGCAGCATGAGCAGCCCTCGGCGAAGGAGGCTCTCCAGCAGGTTGAATTCTGTAAAGTTTTCACCCATCAACACACGAACTCTAACAAAATCAACGAAATAAACTATAAACGCAGTAACAAAGTATAATAAAACCAACCTGGTCCATTTCCTAGTAAGAACATCATACACATGAACAGAGTTCGTCACACCATCCAACCCTAAAATCAAAACACTCAAACCAATCAATCAATTTACACCTAATAAAACCAATTCCACAACACAACCAATCAAGAACGAATAATTACGGATTCCTGGGACCGCCGACGACGGTCCACCACCAATGGCGGTGGCGCCACCGAATAATATCAACCGAGGGCCGTGAGCTTTCGTGGGTGCGATAGCAGTAAGCGTGTGAGCGCATCGAGGACCAGGAGCATCATCTTCCGTATCCCAATAAGTCTCCAATGGACGATACGTCGGAGCTGGTTGCATCCATGGCTTCGAACCCATGAAACCCCAAAACCCCTAATTCTCACTGAACCCTAAGATCACTAATGTACTACAATCAATCGGTAATGATTGTGGATGAATTGGAACCGGAGAAGTGATGACTCGATGTTCCGGCGGAAACCGGCGCCGTGCTGCGGCGGTGAATGACAGTGGCGGTGGCGGTGGCGGTGGTGGTAGAGATTAGTGAATCTTTGGGGAATTATTACATGAAAAAGCGGATGATATTCGATCGATTGATGGTATAAAAGAGTTGTGATGGTGTTTAATTTGGATTAGGTGGAATCGCACTAAATTGGGGGATGTTGAGGAGATCGAAGATGGAGAAATGGGATTGAAAACGGAAGATCAGGATAAACTGTTTATGACTTCGAAGTTTCTAAGTCTTTTGAATTTTGAAAGTGTGACGTGGTTTTGGTGTTTTAGGAAATAATAATATAATGCGGCCTGATTTACGAGTTTTTTTTTAAGGTGGAAGAGACGAGTTGATTTGTTGATTTTGAGTGAGTTTTTGTTTTGGTTTTTCCTGGAACGAGTTACGGGTGTGAGTCATCTGAATAACCAATCTTGTATATTATTCAAACCTAGAGATTTTGGTTTTTGTTTGTAGAATATTAGCCTTAAGGCTTTGTGACGACGTAAGTAGGTTTACAATTATGAACATGCACAACAAGCCACCGAGCATGCTCTAGCATTACCCGATACGTCTTTTCTTATGACTCATTGGTTTGGTCTTAACCTTATGTTATCTTGTTAGACTTCCAACACCTTAAGAAACTTCGCATGGCCTTGATAACTTTGTCTTGTCTTAACCTGTGTTGTCTTACCTTAAGCTACTTAGCTCAGCCTTATCAAACTTGGCATTGCCTTAGGTTGCATGGCATGACCTTGCCAACCCAACCTAACCTTAACACGTGTATGGGTGAGTTATCTCACGTGAATTTCTAAATCAGCGGGCCAACCACAAAAGGCTAATAAAAATAGCTTATTGGGCCTAATCAATGCACATTCATCAGCCCACTAGGGTTTGAAGTTCCTCTCTTATAAATAAAAGGCAAATCCTCATCTAAAAATTCATCTCATTTATCTGTGAAACCACCCACACTTGACATCTCATCTTTTCTCCCTCCGAAACATTAGTTTCTTCTTTCTCTTCACTCGTCTCTGCTGGATTCTCTCCATGCGATGTCGACAAAGCTATCCTATGTTGACAAAGCTATTCCTAATCCCTTATCTCTTATATATATCTATTCATTGTCTCATATATATATTATGCTTGACTGTATAATACTTGGTACTGACTTGAGCATCAAAGTGCCCTCGGGGCTAAACCCCTAGGCCCTCCAACATAGATCTTCTTTGTGGTTACAGCTAGGTTTCAAGTTCGGGAATGAATCACAAAGGCTAGGCTCAGCCATACCCGACGACGATACCCGACCCGGATTTGGATGTAGCAACACTTTATTTATAATTAAGATTATGTTCATTGCTTTTGATTTTTAAAATAGTTGAGTTTTCTTAGAAGGTGTAATGGAAATTGAACTTTGAAAATTAAGGAAAAATTAAGGAGCGTAAAATGGAATTTTAAAGTCACGTATACACGCACAAAACTGCTATAAGATAATGTTATTGTGAAAATGAGTTTTAAAGAATAAAGAATTATATTTGACCTGACACGGATTCGAATCAAATTAAATCAAAACGTAGATAAAAATAAAGGTGTGCTAATGGTATTTTAAAGTTTTTTTAACAAAAGATTACTTTAAAGAATAAAGAATTATATGGTACAACAAAGTATATCTAGAGCTAATTAGCATGAAAATAAAACAAAAGATTGAACATTTTTCTTTTTTACTTTTGTTTTTGATATTTAAAAAAGGAAACAAATAAACTGTGGAGAAATTAAACTCGAGACCTGTTCTCCAGAGATAAGCACGCAGCCAACTATGGTTGTTGGTCTTGTGAACAATGTTCAAAAAATAAAATATGTAGTGATAGGCGTTGTGAGATTTATTTGGTCAAGGTGCTATTCACGAAGTTGGTTTTTAATCGCAATTACTTTAGAAAATTATATCAACATGTAACAAATAAATATATTATGGCTAACCGTTATGGATTTAATTAAACTTATACATTATTAAGTGTGAAGTTATAATATCTTCTCATGGTTAATATTATAACATAAAGATGACGATTGTATATTCTAACAAAGGATTACCAAAAAGTTTAGTAATAAACAAAACGTTTTTTCTATATCAAACATTTGAAGTTGATTCTATTGATTATAATTATGAGTGCTTTATCTTTTGATAATGATAGAAATTAGAACATGTAAAGAAAATGTTATAACCATGTGTTCATGGTCTATCATCTTCTTGTCATTAGCATAAAGTAACAAGAAACAACAAAAAATGACTAACTATTAATAAACCCATTAAAAATACTCAATAATATTTTAATTATTTTAACCTATTAAATTTTACCTTACATCTCATTAACATTTTTAGTAATTTAGTGCAATACCATTTATTCAATCTTTACTCAATTTAATATGAAAACTTGATCTAGAAATTTGTTTTTAAAAATGCTAAGAGAACTTCCCGATTCATTTAAGTAAGTAAATTAGATTATTTTGATATAATCTTTTTTTTTGTTATTGTTATAACAATTATCGTCGTATTATAAATCTTTTATATAAACTTACTGATTTCTTATAAAAGAAAAGAGTACAAGCGAATTTAAATTGTAGGAAGAATCTTTTTAAATAGAAAGACTTTCAACTTGTGTTTATTGTCTTCAAATTTGTATTATCCTTACCACACAATTAGTATTTGGTTCACTTACGTAAACTGTCTAGATCTTCTTTTCCAGATGTTCTAAAATTTAATGGTTCGCGTAGGAAGCACTAACGATCAAGTATTTTAAGAAAATGATCAAATATCAAAAGTTGTGAGACATTCACATTTTTAGAGTAAATTATCAAAGATCAAAAAGTTGTGAGACATTACATTTTGAGCGTGGATCATCGATCACAAATCAACCATAGACAATATGATACTTTTGGTCTTTAAAAATTATTTCATGTAAAGTTAATATTCTTTCTTACACTTACACTTAATCAATTAACCTTTTAAATATCAAGAAAGCCTAATCATATATTCTCAAGTCATAACCGATTTAAATGCTTCATTCCATTGAGAGGGCAAGAACACGAGAAGAGTGTGTGCCTTTCATAGTTTTATTGTAACATTCATTATAAATATTAACTAGTTTTTCTTCCTGCGCTACGCGGCGGAGGTCCAGTTAAATTTCTCATACCCAATGTTACGTTACTTTGGTCGTTATCTGTCTGGCTTGTCGGAACCCATGCAATTGAGGTTTGGTGGCGAAGCACAAAAGTTTTACACTTTAGTGGCCAAACTCGAAAAAGTAAAACTTTACTATAAATAATTTAGTGGCCAAACCTTAAGATCCTAATATTTAGTGGCTAAAAATCATGCACTAAGTGGTGGGAGTCTTGCCAATTTTCCCACGCACAACGTTGCGTTACTTCGGTCGTTATCTGTACGGCTCATCGGAAACCATTAAATCGAAGTTTAGCGATGAAACACAAAAATACTAAACTTTAGTGGCAAACTCAAAAAACATAAAACTTCACTATAAATAGTTTAGTGGCCAAACTCTAAGATCTTAAACTTTAGTGACCAAAATAAAAAAATTGGTGGTCGTCAAACTCTAGGATTCTAAACTTTAGTGGCCATAGTCAAAAAACAAATTGATAGTCAAACTCTAAGATTCTAAATTTTAGTGGTCATAGTAAAAAAAACAAATCGGTAGCCAAACTCTAAAATCTTAAAGTTTAATGGTCATAGTCAGAAAAACAAAACAGGCAGCCAAAATATAAAATACTAAACTCTAATTGTTGAAATCAAAATCAAAAAAATCAAAAAAAAAAAAAAAAAAAAAAAAAAAAAAAACTTTGTTATAATAGTTTGATAGCCAAACTCTAAAATTCTAAAGTTAGTGACCAAATTCAAATAAAAAAAAGTCATGGTTGAATGGGATATTCTTAAAAGCGATGTGGATATATTATAAAAAATCAAAACTAAACTATTCATTTCCCGTAAATAACAATAGGGTAATGTGTAGTTTGTGAGTTGGATCACCATCGAATATAGAGAAGAAAAGAAGAGGACAAGCGAAAAGAAGTTGGTGTTCTATACCATACTATAAAGAGCATCAATCTATTTTTGATGTGAATGTGTGTCTTATATTATGTGGATGGTTGTGAGTGGTTGTGAGTGAAGGAGAGAGAAAATTTATGGGAATTGTACCGTAATTCCCTATATTTAGGGAAACAAGGTATGACTACCATAAATTTTTTAATATTTTTAAAAGTGATTGTGAGTAGATAAGAAATAAAAGATAATGATAAAAATATAAAAAAAATATTGTTTAATTAAAAAAAGAGTAAAAAAAATAGTTTTTTTAATATAAATATAAGGATGGAGATGAAGATGCTAGTTTGAATGCTCTTAGGATGACTATATACACTAATCTCTATTTCCTTAAAAACACATGTTGTAACATAATAATTCTACCACTATAGAGAGACTACGATAAGATTAATTTTTGGTTAAAGGTCAAAAGTTGACGTAAGGTGCATTTGTTAACATCTATTTGGATTACCATACATCCAATGTGATATATTCTCTTATAGTTTTTGTGATTCTTATCAATTTTTAAAAACTAAACAAGAGTCACTAAATTTTATAAATAATATATTTACCTAGACATTTTCTAGTATTGAAGTACATTATTAGGTTTGGTTATATGAAAAAACTTATGTTATTTCCCGTCATTATAGTGATTAATGGCTTGACACCAAATCACCAATATTAATATCAAAGATTGGTCTTCTGTTGTTGGCGAGTAATACCAAACTACTACGATTGTAATAATCTTAGTGGGACCTTTTCTACACTTTAAATGCTAATATCTTAAGAAACACATGACATGTATAAGAATGCTTTATTACGGTGATAAATCTCAATTCGGTTAAAAACAACAATAGCCTCAATATCTTTAATTAAAAAGCCAAAAATATTATTATATCTATCTATCTAAAGCAATTATTTGGTACAAAAAGTAAGTTTTTTAACAATATTCACAGACGTTACCAGTCGAATTTGATACAAACACCATTTAACTCATGTTCAGACAGGGGAAGGAAACAAATACTACACACAATTATGCAGTGTAACTAACTTTACATTACTGATGTAACAATTTTTCTTACATTTTCGAATTTCCCTTTTTTTCAAAAAAAAACTTCATCTTTTTTTAAAACCTTCTTAAAATTTCCGTATGATGTTCTTTTTATACAAATTACACCATTAAATAGATCGTTTTAATATTTTTAAATCAAGTATAGTCTTGCTATATATATTTTTTTATTTTATTTAACGTTCATTATGGACCACCAGAAGTAGAACAAGAGGGCGAAAGCTTTCATATTCTTAGCCTTTCCATATAACATCTTGTTGCAAATCCCCAAGAACATGAATGCCAAGATTGTTTGGGGTTCTTTGAAGTTTGATTTCTTGGAGCGGATTAGGTTTGTGAAGATGAAGAAGTGAAGCTTACTCAAGTTGGAGATGACAAAATACCTACTTTATTGTTGACTATATGCAACCAAGAGGAGCAAGAAGAGGTGTTGTTTGATGGTGTGATTTGCTAGTGGCTATTCAGGTTTTATGAATGAGCATAGAAAAGAATTAGAAAAGATGTCCAAGATGACGGATCTACTAGGTGTTAGAAATTCCCAGTAAAGATCATGGTGGTCCGAATTCAAAGTTAGAGGGTGATTATCAGAGTTTTCTCCCAAAATGGTATAGTTAGAAAAAATATTTATTAAAACGTTGTAGTTGAAAAAATATTTACTAAAATGATGTAAATTTAATTTATCTTTATATCTTTTTTTATTTTTAATTGAAAAAATTATCTTGACAGCAAATTCACTATCGGCTTTCCAATGTCCAATTTTCTCCCTCCCACATTCTTTGGTTCAGACGAATTAAGTCGACCTAATTCCAACGATTCAAGTGACGATTTTGCATTGATTTGTTCAAGCGAAGTTCTCCTTTCCTCAGGTTCAATTTTTTGTTCCATTGATTATGCAGTTTTGGTTCAATTTTATGTTCCACTGATTATGCAATTATGTGGATTTTAGATTTTGCATTTGCTATTTTGTACTTGATCGGGTTTTGCGATTTTTGTGATTCAAGTAAAGTGCTTTTAGGTTGGTGGTATTGTTTATTTTTTATTGGATGATTTTGATAATCTTTTTCTGCAAATAGCCGACCATGATTAAGAATTGTTTTGGCTGCAATAATTTCATGGGAATGATTTTCCTATAACTTTTATTGCCAGTAAGTTTGTTTTGTTTGTAATAGTTTACTCAGAAAGCATATTTTAACTCACGATCATATGTTCTAACAACTTTAAGATTCTAATATATGTATTAAGTCTTTATTGACATGTTCTCTTTTCATTTGCTCAGGTTACTGATTTTATTTCTAGTAATATTCATTCCCTCATGATCATATTGTGGATGAAGAAAGTGATGATGATGTGGATGAAGAAAATGGAATTGATAGTGATATGGATGATGAGTTAGAAGCAACACAAGCAAACGTTAGTTAGATATAAGATCTTACTTTTGGTTGGAAAAGTTTAGAAAGAAAAAGAAATATACATTAGTTAAAAATAAAAAAAAATACAAAAAACACCCATTTTAATAAATAATTTTCAAACTACACCTATTGGGTGGATATTTTTTGAAACTACACCCTTTTTGGGAGAAGCTCGCGATTATCATGATAATACTAAAACTTAAAGCGCAAGTCAAGTAAAGGTGCCTTGGAGAAGAAGTTGAATTATTTTTATGTCAGGATTCTAAAAATCTATTTAGAGTTTGAATGATTTTGTTTATTAAATTAGATAGCATGTGCTTATTGGTTTATGGTTGGCGTATGATACTTGTATGTTTAGTATGCATAGGTTCTTTTGTTATTGGTTTTAGGTGCGACGTTTGATTAATAAGAATAAACAAAAATCAGTAACATGCTAGTTGGTCATTGGTGTTCATGTGTGTATGTGTTTGCTTGATCCAACTATTTCACTCCTAGATTATTGAACTCCAACCTTCATACCCAAGGCATTATTATCCAACGGATTCAAAACTAAAATCAGTAACATGTTATGTCTAAAATCAACAAGTTTAATGACAATAAATCTTAAAAAATATATTTTAGCCGAGTGGATCGACATCATGTAGCTCCGTCCCTAATTGCCAATAATTTATGCAACAAAGTTTACAATGACCAAGTTCGATTTTGATCAGTAACCTACAAAATTCTCAAACCAGGCGTACTAGTTTGTCTAACACTATGTGGAACGGGTCAACGGGCAGATTTGTTGAGGATATTGGATCGAGACTATGAGACTGATGGCGTTGCGTGTGCGTTAGAGGATACATGATAACTAACAAAACCAGGAGTTGAATGTTTACTCAGGAGCAGGGGTTGGGAAACCTCAAATGAACCTCATCTATGTCTGCAATGATTTCTGGAGTAAGCTTTGCCTCACAGGCATGAACCACCTGCTCAAGTTGCCATAATTTTGTAGCTCCAAAAACGGCACTGCTCACAAGAGGATGTCTCAAAACAAAAGCTGCTTGAAAATACAAGAAACCGAGTATACAAATCAAAACCATCAAGAAACGGGGAAGGCCTGCAGTCAATGGAACATGCCGTTGGAATTTTAGGGGGCGTTTGGGTTTACTTATGTTTATAAGCGAAACAAATAATCAGCTTTTTCATGGTAATGGTAAAATTGTAATTTTGAATGCATAAAGAGTCGTCGGAAATAAGAAATCTCAAATTGCTTACTAAAAACAACTTCTTTCATCAAAATCAAGCACACAAGCCATTGTTTTCCTCCAAATGCTCAAAATTGCTTAACGTGATAAGCATATAAGTTGTTTAAATAAGCAACCCAAACGGTCCTTTAGTAGTTTTGTGGTGCATACCAATTGCAAGGGATACAGGATGGATATCATAACGTTCTGCAATAGAAACATATGCCTGCAGTAAAAGTAAACATGCTCATGATAGTAGAAAACATGAATTGAACAGATGAAGCATATGAACAATTGATGTGAATTTCAAATGGTAAGAGACTGGATTTACTTTAGTAGCTTCTCTAATGGTGGGATTAGATAGGTTGTATCTGGATTCTCCTTCTGAATACCTGCCTCTAAAAAGATTCAAACGAGCATCGTCTGCACCACCATCGGGTAACAGATACTTTCCAGAAAGCACACCCATTGCCAGAGGGCTATAAGCCAACAATTTAACCCTATAAGTTAATACAGAAAAACCGTAAAAACAACCATCAACGCCAAAGGAGGGTTTGGATGATAAAAATATTAATTATCAAAGATGTGAAAATAACATTGCATTTACAATGGTAACTGATGCAAACATACCTCTCCAAGTGGCAGCACTCTGCCAACCCTGAATCAAAATTTCGGAGGAGCAAGTTGTACGAATTCTACGATATTGATGCACATATTCTCATCAGAGGTGGCGAAATAGGTAGACCAAGTTTGGGTAATGGATCAAAAGGGGTCACGGGTCAAAACAGGTTGGATCAGCTTGAGCAAACCGTAAAGGCTTTTTACTCTATTTTCGAAAATCTAGAAATAGTTAATGCACTAAATATGATTACAAAAACAAATATTGTCCTGTGTGGTTTAGGAGGTGTTATTTATTTAATAAACTTTGGATGACTGTTGACACGTTTTAAATTTTAGGTGAATCTTTTAGCTCACGTGTCTGACCAGTTGTAGACAAAACATAACCCAAACCGACCCATTTAGATGTAATATTTAAAACAAATCAAGTGATACAACACCTGAATCTTTTAGCTCACGTGTCTGACCAGTTGTAGACAAAACATAACCCAAACCGACTCATTTAGATGTAATATTTAAATCAAATCAAGTGATACAACACCTGAACAGATATTATCCTTGGATAAGCGGGATTATTTTCAGCAGCTTGTAGGAACTTCAAGACCCCATATGGTGTTTCATTACTGACACCAATGTATCTGATCTACACAAACCACAAAGTCTCACCATCTATCGCTATGAAATATAAGTTTGGTGTGCAAACGATTACTAAGGGTGACTTGATGATATGATCACCAACCTTACCAGCATCAACTGCTCTTCCTAGAGCATCAAGTTGTTCTTCAAAACTAACAGGATTATATTGTCTGACAGGATCATAATCAGTTTGTCCAAACATTGGAACATAACTGCAAGAAGTCCAGGGCATAATTTAAAAAATTATTATGAACTTCTATCGATGTAATTATTTAAAGGGACAATATACAAACCGGTCAGGCCAGTGCACTTGATAAAGATCAATATAATCAGTCTGTGCTCGCAGCAAGCTGCATGAGTTCACCATTATACAAAGAAAATAGCCATCAAACCTCTACACCAACTGAATAGTTACAAAGCACGAGCATCAACTGAAATACTGAATACACACATCATAGCATTAGATCACAAAATTATCACAAGAACTGAGGCATAAACAAAGCTAGAATGCAAGAAGTCACTAGAGTCTAAAAGCATCTCAAAAGACATGTTTAAACATACAGGGCAAATTAACTTCAATTCTGCATCCAAAATTCATAGACAAGTGATACTAACTACAAATTTTCCCCATGATATGGGTAACACTCCAAAATTTATTTTGCCCAAGCATACAATCAACACTAAATGTTCCTACAACCAATCTGGAATAACAAAAAAGATAGAACCGAGTATTATGTATCCCAATCATAGGAGTATAGCATTGTTAAGTATGTTTAGCTACAGAATCAGCCTCTCATGAGTCTACAAGAACAATGAAACAAAATGCACCTAAAATTTTAGTAGCTATACAACCAAATAAATACACCATTAATATTTTAATGCAAAAAATGTACCTACAATTATTCTTTTGAAACATGTACAGTGCCAGATTTAGCAGTAATGTGAACTAACCTATTGTTGATCGCCTCCTTTATATTCCTCCGATCCAAACTTGTCGGGCCGCCTCGAATCCAAGTCATTTGCCCAGAAGGGCCACTAACCTGCAGAATAATCAGAAATCACCGTAGCAATTTTATTGTCAAAATCAATAAGCAAATTCAACAAGTACCATCTTCCCATTATCCTATACCTAACCCGGATTTTTAGAAAGCGTGCCTAGGCGCGAGGCGACACTTGAGGCAAGGGTCATCTTAACTGACTTGATGAGGCGCGAGTTGTGCAAAAGCATAAATGAGGCATGCGAGACACACGTAAAATGGGCTTGAGGCATAGTCTTGAGGCTCGCTTTTCGTCTTGGGAAGGTTTAGTGCATCAGGATGTTGTACATATAGCTTTTTAGGCCGTACATATAGTCATGTAGATGTTAAACAGTGCATGGAGCCCATTTACGTCAAATTTTGAACAAAGGATGCCAGAAACCTATGAGAATATAAATAAATTGCGTCTCGCGTAGGAAAATAAGTGTGCTTTTGCCCTTTGCGCATAGTGCCTCAGCTCAGGAACCTATCGCCTCTGTGTACCTCGCGTTTTTTAAAACAAAGTCCCTAACTGAACCCTAGCATAGCTTATCAATTTCACACATGAATGACAGATCCACTCCTTAGAAACTTTGTTCATAACCAAACGACATGCACAGGATACAAATTACCTAATCAAGCCTAAAATTAACAAGCACACATACACATTCTATATCAACTTCTCATATCAGGTAATCGCTACCTGTCTACGAACACAATTCCACACAAAATCACAAATGAATATGAAACACTAACCTTAGTGGCAAACACAACACGATCACGAGGCACTCTTCTCTCCTTAATCCAACGACCAAAGTATTCTTCACTCCGTCCTTGAGTTTCTGCACGCTGCGGCACCGGATACCTGCAGATCTCAACACACGAAGTAGAAATCAACCAAATTATTCAGTAAAAAGTAATTAACAAAGCAAATTTGAGTTACATTTCAGCGGAATCGAAGAAGTTGATTCCAGAATCGAATGCTTTGTCTAGAAGGTTGAAGGATTCGGATAACGAGTTCTGTTCACCGAACGTCATTGTTCCTGTGAAGAAAACGAAGATTTGAGTTGATTAATGGTTGTGCGATTGTGAAATTTTGTTGAAGATGATGATGATTACCTAAGCAGAGCTTTGAAACTATGAGATTTGGGGAGAGATTTGATAGGGGAATCGCCATTGCAACTGAACTCAAGCAGAATTGGAGCACAGTGTTTTGTTGATATCTTGATAAGCTCCGTTTACAATATTAAAAAAAATGTGATTTATTTGGTGATAATAAACCATCAAATTACTGATTAGGAAGGTATTTAAAAAATGAACTTCTGTTACAGGGACCAGGTTCCAACCGAATAGAGCGCGGAGCCAACGAGTTCAGTCGAACAACGTAACGAGTCTAAGGGATGAAGGTTATTTGTATATTGTAACTTTTAAATTTGTTGTCAACTACGGTATCATCGTAACAAAAAAAAATTACGTCTGTTTATGATAATGTGTCAATGACGTGATATTAACTTGATTTTGTTGGCAAACTAATGTTTGATGATCTAAGTTTGGGCAATCTCAATGGCATAGTTGCAAGTTGCAGCAATCAAGAATAATGATATTCAACAGAATATACGATGAAATATATCGTGGCTAGCAAGACATGATATGTGGTAAAAACATGCTTTGTTACTATAATACACACACTCAAGAAGAATGGTATCAACTATGGTTTTGAAACACAAAGCTAGTTAAACCATAATCGATATTTTTAGTGATTGGACCTCTAGGGATTAAATTGGCTACTTATGGTTGAATCCAATTACACTAAGTAATGATTAGATTGTTTGGAATGACACAAAAGTCAAACATATGATGACGCTCATGGTTTTGCTTCAATGGCAACAACATATATCAACAACGATGGTAATGTTGGATAGGAATCATTGTCGAAGGTGGGGTCATTCCTCATTTGGCCCATCGGTATAAAGTACATACTTAAAGCGTAAAGGTTTAAAGATAAGTTATTTCAAAGCCGAGTACCTTCATTGGAGCTTTAGGGGGGGCAAACAACGAGAAGAGCATCCACATCAGTATTGAAGGTCAGCAGTCCTTTAAACAAGCAAGTTTAAGTATCCAGAGTCGTTTATCAAAGTCTTGGCAACATAAATAGAAACCCACTACATGGAGGGGAAGATGAATGTAGGAGTACTAAATTAGACAAAATTTGCTACACTTGCATCTATATGAGGATATGATCGATGATAGAAGACTTTGGGACATCAAATTAAGGTTGAACTTTTAAGTGATTGTATGTATCTAACTTGGGAATTCAGATTGTTCATTCATTTTTTTAATACCTTAGCTTAGCTTTATCTTATTTTAGCTTTCTCTTAGCTTGTTTCTACACTTGTCCTTCTAATTTGAATTTCCTAGCTTGTAAGCTATTTGAATCAACATCTTTTCATTAAAAATAATCTACGAATCAAGAGTCTTATAGTCTCTGGCTCCAATGACATAGGGAAAATGTTCGTCACTATCTCGCCCCTCATATATTCAACCATTAACTTGGCTATAAATGAGGTTTATAAAGCACATTTGTTTGTTTTATACATATGCACACACATGTATGCATAAATTTTTCGTAATAAGTAAACATATAACAAATTAACAATATTTTTTGTACTTGTATATAAATATTATGTGAATGTTATTATATTTATATTAGTAATGGGCTTGTTGTAGCCTATTTAGATTTTGGGCTTAATGGACGAAACTCACGTTATGCTCAATTCTCAAATCTCAATTATTAAATATTTGTATTTAAATGGGCTTCATTTAAGCCTTAAGTCGAGGTTGATACCATTGTGAATTAAAGATATGGGAAAATGAAGTAATGAACTAGCTTACATCTCTATCATAAGGATTCATATATTAGAGTGACGACATATGCGTTATTTCCAAAATCAGAACAACACCCTCCCCTAAAGTTGTTGGCAAATTTTAATGTTATACCAATTTAGCTTGTGAATGAAGTACAGCACGCTTGTATTTCTACTAGAAGAAGTAAAACAAAAAGAAACACTAAAATTTACTCATTTCTGTAACAAGAATATAAATAAAACAAACATTAATGAATAAATTTATAAAATCATAAGTAGAAATGTACAACTAAAATAAGAATCCTACCAACCCCATTTACGCATCCTATACATATAAAAAGTATAATTATTCTTACGTTGAATTTGGTTGTAAAGAAAAGTAACAAACTTTCTTCTCGTGACCAGATCAACATAGAAAAAGTTTGAAGCAAACATACTCATTCTCGAAGTTCATCCGGCCTCTAGATCAAGTTAAAATAAAATATATCATCTACTCCTTTATATGATCGTGTACCTTGAAACATTCGACCACTAAGAGTACCAAAAAAAAAAAAACTACACAACTAATACGCTATGATAAAAAGTTTAGTGAAGATATGACTTCTTTTTATTATAATTTAAATGTTTTTTATTGAACTCATATTGCCATTTGTTTGGTCTGTATTTTACACAGTTTAAATAATTTTCAAACACTTTTACCAGATTAAATATAAAATGAAATATTTGATCTATCTCGTGACAACAGAGCTATAGAACTTCTTTAGTTGCTATTCCAAAACATACACATATTAAATAAATAATCAGTTGCATAATTGTATTTACTCAATCATGCCAGTTTCATTATTTTGCCATGTTTAATCAACAAAAGAAAATATTAATTTAGTAGGGAAAAGAACATGATACAAGCATCTTGGTTAAACGTATACTCCTAAAATTTAGGTTTGAAAATCCATTACTGCCACTTAGTGTAAATCTATCAAAAAGTTTGTATTACGATATGTATAATCGTTTCTCTTGGTAAGTTATAATATTTAGATCGATTAATTTTTTTTATTGAAATATAAAGATAGATTTATTTATCTGTTAAATTGAAAAGTATACTATTTGATTTGATTAATATTTAATATAATTTTGTCATAACCTTTTGAATATCACCTAATTGATTTACTTTATCGGTTTTATAAAATATTAACAGTTTTTTTGAATTTGCTGGTAATATGTTCTCATAGAAGAAAAATTAGTATAGCTAAGGAAAAATAAAGATGATTTATGTATTTATGTAACCGAAAAACATAAGCAGATATGAACTGAATGATAAATTCTATTTATAAAGAAAAACGGAAACAAAGAATCAAAGACACGAATATGTAAATAAGAATATAATCATATGGTGTGAAAGGTGACCGACCGACCAAATTAACTACAAAACAAATTCTCAACTAAAATCATTGAATATTTACCATCTAACAAAATCATAGATAATCAATTTCATTGATTATATATTGAGAGAGAGAAAAAGAGGGAGTGTAGGTGAGTATAATCCGTTAGATTTTTAATAAATAAAAAAACGCCAGTCATTTATAAAATAATAGAAAAATTCTAGCAACATTAATTCTATGTTTTCAATATATCAACTATCATATTTTTAACAAATTATAATTTTAATTATTTTTAAACTTCAAATACAACATGTGACTAAATAGATTAAAGCCAATGAGTCTTAAATCAATTGATTTGGCAGAATGCATCCTATTGTTTTCCAAAACGTAGGTCATGGATCGATTCTCACTTCGTGCAATATATTTGAAGTGGGTTAGAGGTTTTATCAAAATAGGTCTTTAGATGATGATTTTCCTCTGAAATGGTAGGCGGGCCGAATCAATAACGCTGTCTGTGTTCACAGGCGTGGGTACTTTTTCATCAATGGGTTTATCCGGATAATCAGACTTAAAGTATTTATTGGACTTTAAAGAAAACTAAATAGGTGAAACTTAAAAGAAAAGGAATAAACAAAACGAGTCAATATTTTAAAACACAAATAAAAGAATTTGTCTTGAAGTAGATTTAGTATAATAAGATGGGTCATATTTTATTTAAATTTTCTGTATTGAGCTTAATAAACAACTTATTTACAATTCATATGAAAGTAAAATGTCTTTATATATGCAGTTTTCTTTATCATGATTAAAAATTTTAAAAATGATAAAAAATATATATACATATACAGAGTTGATTTATTGACATACTAGTTTGTCTGGAAATCCATCTCAGAATCTTTAGAAGGTAGCGTAATGCAAGTTTTTATCAGACATGAAACAATATTATTTATTTTTATTAATATAAACGTATAATATAGCAACACGAGGGTTTCAAATATAAATGTATTTAGAAACACATACCATGTTATATAAAATAATAATTTACTGGAAATATTAGAAATTAAATTTATTTCCCATTAATTTGATTATTTTGTCGTTTGCTCGATTCTTATTCGAATGTCATAAAAACAAAAAATACAGCTAATATAAAATTGCTTTTCTCCGATAAAACGTGTCTTGTAAGTAATAAAGTCTACAATGGAGGGCTATATTGGAGTTTTAAAATTCACAACAATTTCTTCGTGTCTCAAATATCTAGGTTAAATTTTTGTTTGTTATACGAGTTAAAATAAAAATATTATATAATAATTATACATACGTATAATTATAGCTAACATATCAAAGAAATAATTATATATAAACATATTTTAGTTATATAAGACAATATAGAAAAAAGATCACTATTTATTATATATATTCATAAATCTTTTTATATATATTTAAAGTATTTTAGTTTTAACAATATTGGCTAAAAATTAAACTATATTTTATAAAATTAAGTCTCATCAAAGTATTTTTAATACAATTATTTATTTATTTATTTATAGAAAAATATTAGTTGATTAATATAATATTAAATAAACATCTAATAATAAAAATCTTTTGAAAAAAAAATTATGTTTATCAAAACTTATAAGTTTTATTATGATGATGACATATGAATAATTTTAAGTGGAGTCTTAAGTTGAGATGACATTGAGTCGTGAACATATTAGAAAATAATCATGTGATTATAGCTATTTTGTTTTATTAGATAAGATATTTTGTTAATAATCTTCTATTAGTGTTTTCTCATAACCTTTAATGCTTATATTTTTAACTAGGTTAGAAACTCATGTATTACATAACCAGAAAAAAATTAACATATTAAAATCTTTAAGTTTTATTAATATTTTATATGTTACATGTCATTAGCCATTAATGAAATAATAAATAGTAAGATTTTAAGAAATTATAAGTAATATATAATAAAATTTAAAGATTAGATATAATAGGCATCTTATAGTATGTTTTAATAATTTATTATAATAACAAGATGTATATTATATACTTAATTATTTACTTTATTTATTTAAAACTATTTTCATTTAATAAAGAGAGACGAAAAACAAAAGTGTAGGTTTCACCAGAAGTTGATGTGTGCCTCAAAAATCTTTTTTTTATTATATAGTATACATATAGATATAGATATAAATTCAAAGTAGAGTCGTCAAATTATTAAAATACGATAAATAATTTCCAGTTATGAGATCATATTTTAACAGGTGGTTGATTTTTTTAAGGGCGAACTTGGGTCGGTTTGATTCGATTTTAGCCTAAAACTGAAACCAAAAACCCATATGTCGGTTTTTAGGTTTTTGAAAACGTTCGGTTTCGGTTTTTAGTTTTTGGTTTTCACTTCGGTTTCGGTTTTATCATTTGCGCTTCAAGTTTTTAAAGAAGAAATGGTCCAAAGTAATGAATTTAAACTAAAAACTTTAGGGTTACATAATTTTATTAATATTTAAATATAATCTACATATTCTTATAAATTACTTGACATTACTCTATAATTAATTTCCATAGTAAATGAATAGTACCATGGGTATTTTAGAAATTTCAATAAGTGGCTATCTTTTAGAACTTAGGTATTATTAGGAGGCTTTGGTCTTTGCTCCATCTAATCAGATAAGAGAGGAAGAAGAAACCTTAACATATTGAGTTGGTTTACGTTTTAACCAAAATTCTAATTGAAATAGAGTCGGATTGGACATAAAATGTTTTTATTCGACGGTACAAATTTGAGTTGCTCTATGTTTCTATATAAATTTAGTTTAGAAACAAGTCGAGTCGATTGTATCCATACACTATCACGCTACGTACACCTCTGCCGCAACGCGTGGCGGGCTAAATAATTAGTTAAAATGAATAGCAATTTATAAAGTACTACAACAAAAAGTTCAATAAAATATTTTAATCTATTAATTCAAACAAAAAAGTTTAAAAAATTATTCTTGAAACCTAAATATTTAAAATAAAGAAGATAACATAAGTTAAATAAATAAACAATATGCTAATCATGTGAATACACCTCTAAATTTACAAGTTTGATTTTTGTGGTTTCGGTTCGGTATTTTCGGTTTTTTCGGTTTTTGTTACAGGCAAAACCTGAAACCAAACCGAAGAAATCGGTTTTTTAAAAACCAATCAAACCACAACATCGGTTTCTTGCTGGTTTCGGTTTTTTCGTTTCTGTTTCATCGGTTATTTCGGTTATAGTTCGGTTATTATGGTTTATTACACACCTCTAGATTTTGTTATGTCTTCGATCGGTTTTTTTATCTTGCAAAAAAAGATAAAAGTATATTTCTCTAATTTTTAACTGTTTAATAATTTTTATTTAAATGACTCGTTTCATAAATATGTATAACAAAAGAAGCTAAATCAGGTTATTGAAAAAAAAAAAGAAAATTAAATTGTTTTATTCCCCTAACTTGCAATAGTGTTCAAAATCACTAAAAAGATACAAAGAGACTTGTTTCCAACCTCAAACTTGTCCTCATTTCTTCCAATCATTTCTCCTCCTTTCAAAATTTATATTTTCATTCACGTAGCATAAAAAATGATTTATAAAAACATATCTTATCATAAAAATCTCATTGAAGCCTCCAGAATTTGGGTCCAAATAAGATTTTTTTTAATTCTTTTCTATATTTATAATAGATATATTAACTCGATTTAAAATACTTATATAGTATAAAAATAAATTTTGAACACACTTTTCATGTAAAATAAGTAGTTCGAAATTTGTTAATATGCAAATTTAAATGATCTAGTCGTAGAAAAAATATAATGAAAATTTTTAGTGCAGTTGAATAAAATCAACTATTCCTTTCACACTAAAAAACGTATCAAACTTCAAAACACAACAATTTATTATACTTATTACATTTTAAGATCTTTTTTTAGTAAACCTTAACGTGTAAGCTATAGATAAATAATAAATAAATTTACCTCAAGAGTATGTGTGTAAAGCATATTCATATGTGTGTATATGTAGAGAGGAGAGAGTAAGTGTGTGAGAAAGAGAGAGAGATGATGATGATGCATAAGTTGTGTTTGGAAGATCGCCAAATGAATATAAAACATTGAAAACCTTTAAGAATATCAAATGTCACTCGTAAAATTAATCGTTTTTCACGGTTGGTTCGTAATGTCTGGATCAACTTCTCGTCCTAGTGGTGAAATGTTCATTTCATGAACAATCACCCACTGTCCACTGATATATGGTTTGCACTTGTGAATGGTTAAAGTTCGTATTCCAACTATCTCAAAGGCTCAGATATTTGTTAGTAGATCTGATCGAAGAAGGATGATATGTAAACTCCATATATACACTCCTTATTACGTAGAGCGCTAACATTTTTGGAATCTCCATTTAGTATAAGTGACATGTTCTTCCTATGTGGTCTGACACTCGCTAACATCATATGCTCGGAATAGTAATCATTGTCTTCTTCCTGAATGAAGTAAAATGACTGTTCGAGATTCAAAAGTATGAGCTGAATGGCCTTGATTGCTAAAAATAAACATATAAATAACTACTGATCCATATCTCATGGTAAAATATAAAAGATGTCCGTCTTTATATTAAAATTGATCAATCTTGAACTATATTAATTAAAATTTTAGAGGTAAAAGAAACATTTAAAGAGTGTGAAAATGACTAAAGAAAAAATACAAATCAAACACTCGCGTATTAACGTTAATACATAGAGTATAGCTATACTCATGATTTTTCTTTCTGAATAATTTGTTTTACATGCAAGAAAACCCTTTCCAATTTGAGAGTTAATTTTCACACAAGTAAAAGTCATTTGCATATCACACAGGTGATTTGAGGTGAGGCATTTATGTTTAGTATTAATATCACTATTGGTATATAAACATAATCAAACACTTATAGCTTCATGTAACAACATTATTTACTCGTTATTTAAAAAACAATCCAATAGTAAATTGTCTCTACTCTGTCACATTACAGATATATAGTTAATAGAAGTATATTAAAAGATGTTATAAGAAAAATTAACAAACTACTCCGTCGCTACAAGGTTCAAGATCGAACCACAAATCAACACCACAAACGTTTATAACATTATATACTTGTAATAGACCAACAGAATGAAATAATACTCAACAGTATTACAACCCCACAGCCATTGTTGTTCTTCAAAGTTAGCTTCCATTAACAACCATCAAAAACCCTAGTAGTAAACCTTCAAATCCTGCAGAGATTTCTCACCAAGAAATCCCTCATCAGAATCCAACAAACATGAATCGATCACCGATTTACACCTGTGTGATCTCACAAGACAATTAGTACTCGTAGTAAAAATGTCAAAACACTCTGTTCTGTATATAGCACATCTTCATCAATTCTTTATGAAATTCTTCATTTCCTCCATCAATGTATAAAAATGCTCATTATTCGGCAAGAAATAGAACCCGATAGTCGCTGTTTTCAAGAACAACAACTTCACATCATGCCCCGATCGCTGCAGCCCTTTGACATATGCCAATTGCCAGTCTTGAACAAGATCAAGACCCGCAACAACCACAAGGCTTTTCGGGAACTTAAGGCCCGTTAAATTCGACCCGCGAGGACCAAAAATGTTACAAGCAGGGTGATCTCTATCCTCACCCTCAGGCAAAAAAGCCCTCCAATACCAATCTCTATCCTGCAGCTTCACAAAATACTTCCCATCAAGCTTCTTCTCCGATTCGGTTCGCTCTTCGCCCCCGAACAACGGGTGCAGCAGTATGTTCCCGAGCACCTCGACACCCGACATAGCCGCCCGGTGCGCGACATGGTGAGCGATGTTCCCACCCGAGCTGTCACCGGCTAAGTAAACATGAACCTTAGGGTCTTTCCCACTCAAAAGCCACGATCTTGAATGAACCCACTTCAAAGCTTCCCAACCGTCTTCATACGCACATGGGTACCGGTGCTCCGGCGACCGGCGGTAGTTGACGGAGACCACAACACCGCCAACAAGTCCGGCGAGTCGCCGGCAAAAGGTGTCGTAAATCGCACTGTTGGCCGATGAATGTGTGAAGCTTCCGCCGTGGAAGAATATTATCACCGGCACGATCTCCGTCGTGCTGAGGGGTGTCTCGAGGTCTATAACTCCAGCGGCGATGCGGTGGTTCGTTTCGTTCTCCGGCGAAGTGCACCTGTAAATCCGATTGAGGAGACTGGTGGTACGGTCAACGACGTCGAAGGAGTAAACGCCGTCCACCGGAACGGTGTTGGCGGAGACTTTCCGATCAAGAAACTCGGCGAGTTCGCGGTTAAATGTGCCGTCGGGTCGCCGGAGCATGTTGTACGCTAGCTTGAAGTTGGAGATTAAGATCCATGTGTGAAGGGGAACAACTTTCTGCAAAAAAGACGAGATTTTTCACACAAAGCGACGGATATTAGTATATTACCCAAATTATCAACATTCAACGACGATCGTGTGACAGAAATTGGAAAATGAAAAGGGGGGATTACGAATTTTCGATGATTGATCGAAAGAAACGTGTGAAATCGTGGGTTTTGTGCAAGAAGATGAGTTGATTTGGGGATTTTAGCCCCAAATCAGTCGACAACAAACCCACGAAAAATCAAGCGAAATTACCAAATACGTGTATCGAAAACACCCACAATCATCAAAAAGATTTAACCATTTTGGGAGGAACATGACAAACAAAAGAAAAGAAGACAGAGAAATCAGATCAGAAAGTGTAATACCTTGGCTTCATTTGCGTTGATTTCATTACTACCCGCCATCAAGAACACTCAACAACACAATCAAGCTCAAATCTCCTTCGTTTTGGGTCAAATTTGTCTCCGATTTGAACCAACAGTAAGAACCCTAAAACCTGCAACTCTTGATCAAATCACGATCGGAAAAAACCCTTAAAAACCCAGTAAATTCCTCGTATTTCAGAGAATTCTACAGTTACACGAAGTATAAAGATGAAAAGAAAGAACCCCAGAAGAACAAGCGAGTTAATTAGAGAGAGAAAGTGAGAGAATTTAAGGGAGGAGGGTGGTGTTGAACGACGGTGCTGAACGGAGGCGTGGGAGACGACAAACCATTGGCCGAAATAATATTATAAATTGGGGTCCACTGGGGTTATATAATATTGTTTGTTTTATTTAATTTGTAATGTGTGCGATGGTGTAGTTTCTGTTTTACCCCTTGGGTTTTGGTTTTAATTGCTTTTTTGGACAGTTGCTTTAATAAAAACAAATGTAATTATAACAACTCCACCAAAGTCCTCCTTTTTTTTGTCTTGTATTACTTAATTCATTGCATCTACACATTACTTCTTTTTTCCATTCTAAACTTCACATTTATTTTTAAATTTTATCAAATAAACACAAGAACTTAAATTATTTTAACGCAAATTGAATTTTAATAATTCAAACTATTACTTATTCGTTGATGTTAATCCATAGTATTGATTTGGCCGGTAACAATCTCAACTTTCGTTTTTATTACCAGCAACAGTCCCAGTAACATAATTATTAAAAATTTACGTTTGATCTCGACTCGACTTCGTTCACAGTAATGAATATGAACTAAATGAAAAGCATAAAGCTAAATCGAGCTTAAAATAAGTACAAATCCAGTGTGAATATATGATAATTATACTAATGGATCTGTTGTTGGTAATAAAAAATAAAAGTTAGGATTATTACCAGCCAAATCAATCGTATATATTATTATCGGCCAATGAGTAATAGTTTGGGTTATTAAAATACAATTTACCTACTTTTAAACTGTATTATAAATCGTCTTTCTATATATTATATTTGAATTTACTTTAAAAATGCTTAGTTTTTTTACTAAGACTACAACCTACATGCCTTTAAAGAGTTATATATTAACCAATTTAATACAAAAGTGGCAAATGTTTAATCGTAAACAACGTTGGGGCAGGTGGAGCGGGTCCAGATTGTTTCCGCACCGCAGGCTACCCACCGGGAATTATAACCTACTAGGAGTGGTCTGAAAAAATACCCTGAAGCACCTTAAATCCCACTCAATCTCAATCTAACATTTTACTTTTACCCTAAACTAAGGTAAATAGCGAGGGCACGCATTTCCCAGCTCAAAGCTACACTAAACTTTTAAAATTTAATAAACTAAATTAATAATCACCCTAAACTAAGGTAAATAGTGAGGGCACGCATTTCCCAGCTCAAAGCTACACTAAACTTTTAAAATTTAATAAACTAAATTAATAATCAGACACATACGCGTGTTAAGGAACGGATTCGTTAACCCTAAAGCCAAGTTAACGACGGTATTCTAGAAACCTAGGGCGGTGTACCTGAAGTACCCTAGCAACCTAATGCAACTACTCGAGCTAAACTCCAGGACCCTAAGCCTTACAAGGATGTTATCAAATTTTCAGTATACGTAATGTACAAAAAGATTGTACAACCGCCCTCATGAAGATAATGTATATAAACACCACGTAATTTGAAGTGAAAAATAAAAAAAGGTTACATGTCTTAGGAGACGTAATGAAAAAAAAAGTAGTGTTATAATCTTTACTTTAAAATAATAATAACTAGCAGAGAATATTAAATTTAAAATAATTATTGATAATAATAATAATAATAGTAGTAAATAATAATAATAATAATAATAATAATAATAATAATAATAATAATAATAATAATAATAATAATAATAATAATAATAGATATACTTATAATAAATAAGAATAATTAACAAAGTATAATTTAATTTAAAATATAGAGAACCATCCAGTTAGGTTTATCATTTTTCATTGGTCCTTAAGACTGTTGTGATAATCGTTACAAATTTAATTTTAGTATCATTAGTAAACTTTGTATTCACCGGTCGATAATTAGGGTTCTTAGAAAAGTATGTAATGATAATATGTTTTTTTTGTTTAATCTTTTTGTTCCCTGGTGAAGCTTTGTATTAACAAGTGTTATACATAGGTTTTACAACACTATCTGCTATTTCTTTGAACGAAAATTACACGACCTTGTATGTTATTTTATTTGGGCCATCTCTTTGTTTCGTAACTAGGATTGCTAGTCAACCCCTCAAGAGAAAATTAATAACTGTAAAAAAACTCATGGCTCAATCTAAAACATTTTTGTTTAAATCGAAACTTAAACCAGCGACATCCCCTAAGGGAAAACCTCCATGGTATTGCTTCATTAGATGGCCAATGGTGTCAAATCTATCTGGTATCTACTAATTGCTTTAACTCGATATTTGATTTAAACAATTCTACTAGCAAATTGATTGATATCCTTTTAACTCATTATATACTTAATGGCTGATTGAACAAAAGTTCATTTAATTCGAATCATTACTAGTCAAACTCAGAACCAGGCATCTATTCGATCTGGTTATGCGTCTTATGATTTGAATCGGCCGGTTACCGTTCACACCGGACTATAACATGTTTATTTTGTTTTATTATTTCAATCTCATATGAACATGTTCGTTTAGTACTTTATGTTCTATATTTTAATTTTTAAGTCTTCAAACTTACAAATATAATTACCAAAATATAAAATTTTTCATATTTTGTTTATAAGCATATGTATTTTTAATTTTTACAATATTTTTTACAACATTCTTCTTTCTTAGAGAATTCACAGTAGGTAGTAGTTGTGAATGAATTGTAGAGAAAATTTATGAGGATTGTATCGTTATTTCTCATATTTAGAGAAACACGATACAAACCTCCATAAATTTTTTAATATTTTTAAAAATGTTATGAGTGGAGGAGAAGGAAAATGTATTGATAAACATATTAAAAAGTATTATTTAATCAAAAGAAATAATAAAAAAGTAATGTATTTAATGTAAATATAAGGATATAAATAAGAAAACTAGTGTGAATCCTATCATTACAACATTGGACATTTCGACCGGTAAACAACCTGTGCACCATCGGATTCAATTTAAAAGTATTATTATTAGCGGTTACTTGCCATTTGTTGATGCACCATAAGTGGCCTTGGTTTTGCAATAAGCCAATAACACAAGAGAAGGGCCTCATGAATACTAAAACCAAACTTCACGTGAAAATCATAATTATGATTCAATCTAATTGCTAATATAAAAACCCTAAAACTTCATACATGTCGATTAAGTCCCATCCTTGTATTTTATCTTTTCAAAACTAATTCCTAATATCCGTATGAAATTGTAATTGTTCTAGTTGTTTATTTTATTTAACCTTTTAAAACGTTTAATACACATTTTCTAATCTTATTATTGAATTTGCATATTTTATTCACCTAGAACACTCAATCATATATATAGAAAGAGAAATTTTTTCTCCTTACCATGATACCGCTAGCTACAAACCTTTTAGAATTAGTCTAGTAAGGGTACACGAAATGCATCCCAAATTCCCCAAATGCATTCTCTCCTTCATATTAACGTTATATCAGTTATTTCCCCAAATTCCTGAGGTGGTTCACCTTTGATGAGTAAACATCGATTAGTGAGTGGTAAGCTCGAGGCCAAAAGGGAGTGGGCGGTGTTTCCGATCAAGACCATCTGACAGCCGGAAGAAGATTCCGTCCACCATACATAGATTTAACATGCCCCTCGGTTAAAATTTTGAGGAAGTACGTTAACAAGAAAAACAAATTACTCTGGAACTCACGTTCTTGTGTCTCTTTAAATTAGACTCTATCAATTTTTTTAATTACGCTCGTAGCATATAATGAATATAATTCAACACTATAATATTTCAACTCTAATTAAAGAATAATTGACAACACTATATTTTCTTCTTACAAAATTTTCTTGTTTTTTTTTCTATTAAATAATTATATTAATTAGTAGTAATAGTTTTTTATTAAAAATAATTTTTTTAATAAATCAATAAAAAATATATGTTTACTAATGTTATTACTAAGGAATAGAATTATATAAAATAAGAAAATTTCTAAAACATCAAAGTTTTCTAAAAATACAAAGTATTTTAAAATTGTTGTCTTTTAAAAGTAAATTTTTTATGAACCTTAAAATTGAAAGTTAAAATAAAGAAATTTTTAAAAGTGATATTTTTCATAAAACAATTTGTTTTGAAACAAAATATTTATTTTTTTAGAATATTTATCTAAAATTGATGTTTTTTTGGAAGAAACAAAAAAAAATTATAAAATTGATATCATTGTTTTATTACTTAGAATCCTTACTCATATGTAATTTCAATCATATCTTACATATTCTCTGTATTAAAATTAATAAATTTACTTTTATTTAATATTTCATTTATTAAACTTGTGTAATACATGGGTTATTAAAGCTAACCCGAATACATAGGTAACTAAATATAGTTACCAATATACATATACAAGTAGATTATATTTGCAAATATAAATAGACTCCATTTAGTTTAAATAATACTTAAAAAACTTTTATTTGAAGTATTCATTCACTAATTTATCAATAACCTGCCATATTTATCCAATGAAAACGTAAAACTAAGCCTCATTTGAGGAATGTATGTATCATTTTATGTAAAATACCAGCATGCTTTAAATTTATTTCATAATGTATCAACCGTTTTTAAGCAAACTTTTATATAAAAAAAACACCTATTTAGCAAACAACTACCTGAAGCCAACCCAAAAATTACATGCTAAGAAGTGGTGTTCCTCGATTAGCTAGGTCTGAAACATAAAAATCAGTATAGACGGTTCACATTGAGTTTCAGAAAGACTAAGGTGTTGTTTGTCAACTTCTGAATGAATAAGTGCTGAATCAATAATAGGTCTGAACCAGTAAGAGGTCTGAATCAATAAGTGCTGAACCAGTTTAAGTCTGTTTGGTTGAATATCTGAATAACTGTGTAGAATGACTATTTTACCCATCTGAATTACTTCTTCCTAAACCCATCGCTGACTCGTACCGTACAACTTCCATGTGCATCAACCACAGAATGTCTGCATTAATTAATGTGAAGACCACAACCACGACGTTGTTTCAACCATTCAACCAACTCACGACATCGTTTCAATCATTCAACCAATCAACGACGTCGTTTCACCATTCAATCAACCCTCTGCGAAACACTTCTCCAAAACCCCGTTCCATAAAACTTCCTCCACATTTCATCCTCCAATTCATCACATCTCCCCGGCACCGTCGCCGGAGCTCCGATCACCACCTCCGTCACAGTCGATCCGACCACCAACTCCGCCGGACAGATCAGCAGCTCTGCTCCGTCGCATCTGCTTCGATCGCCGTCGCCTTTATTCACCAATCCTCTCTTCAAAAGCCTACGACGTCGTTTCCTCCTCAACGCATATTTCAGCCACGATTAACGCCTCAAAACATACAAAAACGAACCACACAAACATCCAGAACTAAGATACTTGAGTAAGTAGGTGAAAACCGAGAAAACCTTAAAGGGGCTGCGAGCTGAAGGGGCCGGCGAGCTGAAGGGGCGGCGAGTTGAAGGGGGTTCGAGCTGAAGGGGTCGTTCGAGCTGAAGGGGCCGAGGTGTTGCGCTGGTGATGGCCGGCGAGCTCAGTTGAAGGAAGGGCTCGGTCGATGTGTGGGAGTTTTTGGGTCAGACAATGGAGCATGTCTGACCTAATAAGAGGGGGAATAAGAGTCATTTTTCAATCAGTGGTATCTAACCAAACGCAAAAGTCTTAACGAGTCAGACATGTACATATGACCATGGTCATTAAAACCCAAACAAACAGGGCTAACTCAGATATTGGATGCTCTCCCCTAGTATATGTCTTTATTGATATAACACATTATCTTACTTTATTTGTTTTTAGTCTTCTGGTGCTTGTACAAGGATAATTCTTACTTCCTGTTAGGTTTGGAGTTCTAATATCATACTCTTGTTAACAAAAATACTTTTTTTTATATAAAATCACCTTATTAAAAAATTATATTATTAATTAAATATTTAGTTTGATTGTAGTATCACTGTATATTTCTTAAAACAACATTTAGAAAAAAATATAATACAAAGTAAAAAATTGTCTGTCTTACTGTTATAGTAAAAGTTATGTTTGTTTACCATTACAATGATACTAACACAATTATAATAGTAAAATGATACATTTATAAATGATAGACCATAACAAATTTGGCTATGATGGCTAAACATGACACTTATATGGTAAAACTTTACAATTATATATAGTAAACCAATTTATATTCACTACAGTTGTGCTGTATTTATTGTGTATAATCTGACGCAAATAGCCCCTGCCCATAAAATCAAACGTACACGTGACACGCTCTTATTTCTTTATTTCCTTTTTAGAAAAAAAACTAATTTTTTAGTGGAACCAACCATTATGTGTAGATATATGTGTGTTATTCATTTCTTGAATAATTTACTTTATTACTCATTTACAATACAATGATGAAAGATATGACATTTAATTTTTGAAATTTACAGGTGAATCCCAATTCGAACTTTGGCTACGTCTCATTTTTTATATTTATTTTTATAATTACATTAAAAATTATTATTTTTTTATCCTTTTAATTAAATAATATTATTTTTATACCTTTATTATTATTATTATTATTATTATTATTATTATTATTATTATTATTATTATTATTATTATTATTATTATTTTCTCAACTTCATTTACAACCACTTTAAAAAATATTTAAAGAAGTTATAAGAATTTACAGTGAATCTTCAAATTTACAGATGAACGGTAATATTTTCTCTCTTTTTCACTCATAACCACTCAAAATCATATCATATAACATAAAGATTACACTCACAGTTTTTTAAAGAATGATATGTGAATGCTCTAATGAGATTAAACATAACAAATATGTTCAGCTTTGGGATCTCAAAAACGAAGAGAATGTTACATGTAGATACAATCAGCAAAGGGTTACCAACAAAATAAGACAAGTGCTTGGAACATGATAAATATAAATTCCGTAAATATTTGTGAGTTCTCAAATACTTATAACCTAATCTAATAGACAGTTATCATTAATATAATAAATTTTTAAAGAAACACAGTACAACAATCATAAATTTTTTAGTATTTTAAAAGTGGTTATGAGTACCGTAAAAAAACATAACAATAAAGATATAAAAAACATTACTTAACTGAAAAAAAGTAAAAAAATATGTTTTAATATAAATATAAGGATTAAAAGGTTAGTGTATTTAAAAGTTAATAAAAATAAAATATAGGGACACGTGGTTTGTCGTGTAGCTAGCAGGAGCGTGACGGCGGTTTTTTTGTCCGTCAATTTCGTCGTTGATTTTGACGTTCCCTTTGTTATGTACTTCACGCAAAACTCTTGTACACGTGGCACTTGTTAACATCGTCCGATTGAAGGAGGGATACAGTGCCCTCTGGCCCAGCTTCTACACCTGTACCACTCATTTCTTCCATCCGATACGATGTTCGTTCATGTGAGACCAGTTGATCAACGGTCGAGAGTATGACAAGTGGCAGCACTTATAACACTTGCAACGATTGATCAACGTTATTTGATTGGGTGGCAATCCAATAGCAATGAGAATCAAAATCGAATTGTAAAATGACATCATAATTATACATATGTATATGAGTATTTTATATGTATACTAGTTTTAGTTACCCGTGTATTACACGTAAGTATGAAGAATTAATTATTAAATAACATAAAAATAAAAATAAAATAAGTGTGTAATATATCAAATAAGACATAATAAATTTTTATTATAATGTCACAAATGAACAAAAACACCCTTGTAAACTATATTTGTAGTAACATTAGTAGGTTTACACTCATTATCTAAAGTCAAAAGTTTTAATACATCTTTACTCTTAACTTGTGACAAGATGCCATAAAGGTGATTATGCGTAAAAATAGGTTCTTTCAAGTATAAATCGACACTTGACAGAGATTGACCTAAACTTTGTTTATTGTCATAGCGAAATATACAGTCAAATAAAACTGCATTCTTTTAGACTTAAAATGAATACTTTTAACGGGTCAAATCGTGAGCTAGATATTAAGTGGACGTGAGAATATTAGTATGAAAAAAATTAAGATTTGAATAATATACACTGAAAAGTTATGCAATAATTAGATCAATTTCGAATTATTTTGACCATGTAATCAAATATAGAGATATAGTATCGAATCGGGTTGGATCGGGCTATAAATTTTCATAATATCACTAATTAGTTGTTGATTATTATTTATTTAATACTAACTTTAGTAAACTCGTGTATTATACAGGTTGCAAAAATAAAATATTAAATATAATAAAATTTTATGAAGTATAAAATGATAATCTAAAATAAAATATGATTAAAATTACATACGACTAATAACTATAAGTAATAAAATAACGATATCAAATTTTAAACTTTTTTTTCAAAAAAAGTTAAACATTTTTTTCAAAACAAACCATATTAAAAATATTATTTTAAATTTTTTTTATTATAACTCCTAATTTTAATTGTTTTTAGTTTATAAAAAAAATTATTTTTTAAAAATACTTATTTTAAAATATTTTATGTTTTAAAAAAAGTTAGATGTTTTAGAAAAAAAAATTTAATTGTATAAAAAATTGTTTTCTAAAAATAACATTAATAAAAAAACATCTTTTTTAATTTATCAAAAAATTTAATCTAAAAAAGATTTAAAATTATTTATATTTCTTAATTTAGGTAATTATTTAAGAGGAGCGAGAGACGGGAAAAATAAACTTAGGGAGCCTAGAAATGTACCAAGTGTCCCCTTAAGTTACTCTTTTAGTATTATATATAGATTTTATGGTTATATATAAAATTTAACAATAATTTGATACCTACACTACAATTCATTATCCGATCTACCCGCTAAAACCATTAAAATTCGAAAAATTAAAAAAATAAAAAATTCCTTCCAAACCGTTTACAGGTCCGACCGCCGAACTGGTCCAACCGATTGGTTCTTGAGAACACAACGAGTTGGGGTGGATCAGACCGGTGGCTCAACCGAAATCCGGTCCAATTTGAGCCAAACAACAGTGATGAGAACACCACGCTTCGCTTTATGATCTATTCAAGCCATTATTAAAAATAAAACAAACAAAATTTGATAAATAAAGAAATCTCCATAGCATTCATGCCAATGAAAAAATTTAAAATCATTTACAAAATTGATAAATTTAGAACGTTTTATCGGGGATTTCACGAATATGTGCATTCTAAACGAGTTATTTAACTTTAATATATAATTAAAAATTACGTCGATTGACTTTTTCTATGAAATGAAATGTATGTTGATGTTGCTTTATCATGAGATTAACCTATATGCTATAGTAACAATAACACACATAATATACATATATTATTTAGTTTATTATAATTATATGTATGACGTTTTTTTACATAATATTATAGATTATATAAATGTATATATATATATATATATATATATATATATATATATATATATATATATATATATATATATATATATATATATATATATATATATATATATATATAGACACACACACACACATATATTTCATTCGTTCATGCCACAAACATAATCAGGATTGACGTATAAGCTGGACTAAATTAGAGCATTTTACGAGTCCATCTCAATTAACTCAAAAACATCTCGACCGGGTCACAGTTTACGTTAATACCTAGTATTTTAAGCATCTTGTTTAAATATTATATATTAAAACTACAAGTCAAACATATCATTTTCCTCAAGGAAATATAAAAATGAATTATGTAACAAACCGCGGTTGGTAAACATGTTTAAGTGTTAAACTTTTTTTTTTTTTTGTTTCTTATCTACTCCAAGAAAAGTTTACCAATACCGTAAGTCATACACTCATATGTACTATATAAAAACAAAATAAAATTATTATATATGTATTAATTAAATAATGATTAGGATTGTTTAATTTTCTTGACTATGAATCTAACATTGTGTCTAGACAATAGTTGTTTGAATATGGATAAACAATTAATGATTATATTAATTTATTATATAATCTGTCCTATGAAATGTAAAACTGTATGAATTTTTATATGATGATAATACTCTAAAATAAAAAATAGATTACAATTGACCGTATAAAATTCCATTATTTGTGAAGCTGAATGATTTAATTTTTAATATTTGCTACCAATAATTGAAGTAATTTGATGCATTTAACATGTCTTCATTCGCCGTGCCTAACTTTAGTGCCGTTTATCAAATGCTTGTAGATTAAGTTCATTAAAGTTAAGACTTATTATAACTTTAAAGGACTTTACAATATTCGTTTTGTTATGTATAATTATATTTCATGGGGGTATGAGAATCCTTATATAAGATATTTTTGATAATATTCTCTAAAATAATTTAACGAAGGTTTGTCTCGTTTGAGTATCTCTCTAAAAAATGATGTTCCGCTTCTCCATTTTTGATACTATAAGTTTGCAGTCTTACAAAATACAAATATATAAAATGATTTTAATAACAACTACGGTTTACAATAAAAAAAATAAACTAAGGTCGGGGACGTGCCTCATTCAAAAGGTTAAGTGAACGTTTGGATGGTTAAATGGTGTGTTCTACGATCAAATGCTTAAAACACAATCAAATGATTGAAAATTTAAATCATGCAGAGTGCATATTATGGTTTAATAGTTTATTTATCTTAAAAAACCTAGTAATTGTTGTTAAAGAAATAAACTAAGTGCGGAAACCAAACACACATATGAGTGTGGAATGGTAACGCTCTTGCATATTAAGAATATGTTCGATCGTTATATTACTTCACGGGCTTTTAGCGTGCTCTTGATCATTAACCCAAGTTTTATTCTTCTTCATATTTGAATCACAAACAATATCATTAGATTTACTAGACAAACAGGGATTAGAATTATTGTCGTTATCACTTCATCGTACTTTGTCTTTATATCTATCACAAGCTCATATAATTTCTCAACATTCGGTTGGATAAAACTAATGAAGTCACTTCTTATAGTCGTTAGTGTAGATGGGTAGAAATAGTTGATGTTAAATTTTCACACTTGATCAATCTATTGCATAATGCTACCAATACATAGATCGAGAATTAAGCTAACATTTAAGTTTAGTGACCAACGTGATGGTTTTAGTCTATGATTATAATAAGTTTTGTAAAAGTATAAAAATATTACTTTTATAAAACATTCAAATACGTTGACATTTTTTATAAACCTTATTAAAGTTTATAAAAATTATATCTTTTAAAAAGTAGTTGAAAATAAAATGGTAGGAAAACTGTTTTTAAAGGAAGAAGTAATATTTAATCGACTTTCACACTCTTTAATTGATTTTTAAATCTACATATGATGTTCACAGTGAGAGTTAAACCCTCAATCATATGAGGAAGAACATATTTCCAATGCATTCTGATAACAATAGCCAAAGGACAATTTGGTCTTCGCTACACCTTATAGATTAATCTTTAACTTTTTTGCTCCAATTTTCCTTTTTTATTTTTTCAACAAACATTACCTATAAACCTAAGAGGCAAATTGTATTAACCTAAAAAATATGCTTCAATACAAGAGTATCACAAAAGAAAATATGCATAAAATGTTACAAAAAGTCATAGCAATGTGATGGTTTGCAACATAGGGTACGAGTATCGAGTGATACTAGTTTAGTGGTTTAGGCTATGTGAACACGAATTGGCTCTTGTGTTTTATAAAGCTTAAAGATACTTGTGCAAAGATGATCATATCAAGGTGGGTGGATAACTTCATGAGGAATAAAGCATGAAAGGTTATAACATAAGCTAACTTTTGAAATAAACATAACAGGCATGAATCAAACCTTTGGTTTGTTGTTATTTAACAACCGATTGAATAATCATAACAGTGTTCAATCAAAATTTTGCAATAAAGGCTTGTCAAATACGTATATGATATATTTACGGTAAAAAAATGTTGACAAATATTTATTTGACTGGAATCTGGATTAATTACTAGACGGATGAAATCTTAATAAAGCAAGATTTATAAGTATTACTTTCAAAGCTAAATAAAAGACTTTACAAGAATTTATATTGTACATTAGATGTTTTTGTTTTGAATAAATAAAATATTAAATGGTTAATAATAAAAATTTAAAAATTATAAAATGATATTTTGAGATAACTAAGATTGAAATTAAGTATAAATAAGTACTTGCGTAACAAAACAATAATATTGTTTTTTAAAACTTCTGTTATTTTAAAAATTAATTTTTCAAAAATTCTTTTTCTGATAAAATATCATTTTTTCTATAAATTTTTCTATAATGTCCAGTTTTATAAAAAGTTCAACTGTTTAAAAAATTTTTGTATTCAGATTTAATTTATAAAAACTTTATTTAAAATAAAGTTGGTTTAAAATTTAGGAATATTTTTTGAAAATTTTCTGCTTTATAAAAATTGTTTTCTTGAATGTGTTTATTTAATATAAAGACTTGGTTGTTAGTTTATTAATAATGTGTTTATTTAAAATTTAATTTTAGAAAGATATTGATTTTCAAAATAGAAAAGAAAGGGAGAGAGAAAAAAAAGAGCGAAAAAAAAGTTTTCAGCTCACAAATTTTGAAACGTGGCGTAATCATTCATTTATTTATTACGTTTTATTTTTAGTAAACTCGTGTATTATAAATGTTTAAATATACAAAATATTGCTAGAATGAAAATTAATTAATTATAAATAATATATTGATATAATATATGATTGAAGTTACATATGAATAATTTACTCTAATAGTTACCAGTGAATTGACCCGCACTATGCGACAGGTGTCATCGATCTTTTTTGAAAAGCTCAGTTTAACATGACTCGCCTTAAATACTGATTATATTTGGGTATATAATAATAATAATAATAATAATAAAAATTATTATTATTATTTATTATTAAGCGCAAAAATAAATGTAAATTTAGATATTATTTTAAAATATTATAAATAAGATAATATTTAATGGTTAAATTTATGTTTAGTTATAAGGTATATAAAAAGTACATGCAAATTTATATATTAATTTACAATATTATCAATAAGATGATATTTAATGAGTTATATTAAATAATCTAATGTGTATTAAATTATGTATTAGTTAAAATACGTTTATTAAATGGGGGCAAATTAGAAATTATTACACAGAACACTTGTACTTCATGTTAAAAAATTGTTTTAGGTGTTAAAAAGTTGTTTTAGGTGTTTTTTACACTTTAAAAAAATTATAATTTTGTCATTCTCAAATGCTTTATATAAATTTAGTATTTATAAACTTATGTATTTTAATAAAATAATACTTAATTTAAATAATATTTAGTTATAAAAATATAAATAGCAGATGTAAATTTAAATATTAATTTAAAGTATTATAAATAAGATAATACTTAATTAAGTGAATTAAATAATCTAATATGTATTAAATAATATATTAATCAAAACAGCCTTATTTAGTGGGGGAAATTTAGGAACTATAGCATAAAATACTTGTATATTATGTTTAAAAAATTATTTTAGCTGTCTTACACTTTAAGCAAAATTATAATTTTATCATTCTCAAATGCCTTATAAAATAGTATAGATATAGATATAGATTAACGGTTACTCGATATAAAATGCTATTACATCATTAATTTTAACTCTTTTCTTAAATAAACAAGCTTTTAGATGATAATATTTTTTTGTTTTGAATCTTCTAGTATATAATCTCGGTCTAAATTATTATTATTATTGCAGAATAATAGCTTATTAGTAGCTGTCAACTGTCGTGTAAAATATTTTTTTGTTATTAATTAGGTAAAAATAATTATAGAGTAAAAAATTGGTTTATTGTTTAACTTCTTGCAAAAATGCAACAAGAAAAAGGTAGAATAAATTGCAATAAGAAAATCAACACAAAAAACAACCAAAAAAATGTTTTAACTTTTAAGATAATTTTAGGTTAGGTATATTTTGTTTTTCTCTTGTTTCATTAGTTGTTTATTACGAAGCTTTGGTGTAAGGAAAAAAGATAAAAATATTGAAACAATCGGACAGAAATTACATGTTTTTCATGAAATATTCCGTCTTATTTTTATGCCTATCTCTCGGTTTTTCAGCCAAATAAAGTTAGTATATATCTCAATATTAATACACGTATAACAACTATTATAGTATTCACAAGGATAAATACAAGAAAATAAATAGTTACGCTGTGTTCCCGAGTCTCATTTAAAAGAGAAATGGAAGGAAATTAATGGAAAGTGAAAAATAATCATGTTCCTAAGTTTTTTTAAGAAGAGAAATGGAAGGAAACAAAAAAATGTTATGTTTCCGAGTTTTTTAAAGGAAGTAAATGAAAAGAAATGAAAGGAAAATTTTTAATAATTTTCCCTTCTAACTTTCCTTCCAAAATAGAAGGAAATGAAAAAAAATGAAATCAAACACATAAATTCTTACTTTCTTTTTATTTCCTTCGAACTCTGAAACACGAAAATTTTAAATGTTTTTTTTTTTCTTCATTTCTTTTCTCTCCTTAATTTCCTTTCTCTCCATTTCTTTTCTCTCGCTAATTTCCTTTCAATTCTTTTCTTTTCTCTTCTTTCGTTTATTAAACTTGGGAACACAGCATTAACGTTCGAACTAGTTATGTGACTAATAATAAAACTCATTTATTATTTTTTTAGACGTTAAGAACTATTTTTTATAACGTGTTTACAAAGATTTAAAAGAGTTTTCACAATTCTCATTAAATATAAATGATAAAATTTAATTTTGTAAAAAGGTTCCTACCTCAACGGTTAAGTGCACACTGTACCGATTGTACCCACTTGGGTTCGAGTCTTGGGTGTGGATTATTTGTTCTAACATTTTTTAAGCGTTGTTTTTCATCTAGTTTTGTTTTTTGAATATACGACGTTTTACCACGCTGCATTGTGCGGGTTATAAATCTATTTCATATAAAAGATGAAGTACTTGATAAGTTTGGTATATATAAAAGTGAAACAAAGGTTGAAGATCTACGGGAAAATAGTAGTGGTGAATGCTAGAAACAAAGGTTCAATCGATTTTGTTGGTTTGATTTTGGTTGGTTTGGTTTTGGCATCACAATTCGTTAGTTTCTGATTGTGGTGATTCTCTACATGTTTGGATACATGGTTAAATGATAATTTGATTCATAAACATAAGAACATAGGCAACCAATCAATGTCATTTTGCATCTTATGCAAGATTTGAAGAGCATAGTCACCTTAGAGGACATATCTCATAAGACATGTTTTTCTTCCTTTGTCTCAATGATAGACTAACAGGCGGAACCAATACTCTACTAATAAATGAGAATGATATTAGATAATGTGTATCTCGCGCTTGACATGTGATCTTTAAAGGGGCTAAAAGATAAAACCAGAATTTTACGTAAGAGGTTTAAAAGCTTACGAGTAATTCATGATTTTTATAATTTTGTAAAATAAGATAAGACATATTATTATTACCTAAAACAAAAAGATCGGTGGCCTTTGTCACCGACCAACTCTCACCCTCAACTTTATATTTTACTTGTTTAACCCCTCCAATTTCTAAAAGGTTCAAAAAATATCACTTTGAATCCTTCAAGTTTTAAAAGTTTATGGTTTATTCCACTGTGTATTTTTACTTCGAAATTAATTTCTTACATTCTTATTTTTATGTACGTGTCGCTTTAAATTTGAGTTTGTCTATGTTTTGACGTAAATTTTGTTCGGAAACGAAGCAAGTCAAATAGAAAGACATTTTCGTGCTTAGTTTTAGGTATGTTTTAAGGTGTTCTACGTTTTGACGTAAAACAAGTTAGGTCAAATATAATACATTTTCATTTGACGGTATAAAATTCGAGTTACTCTACGTTTCGACATAGATCATGTTTGGAAACAAGTTGGGGCGATTGTAGTATATACTATATCATATCACATATGATGGTGGCGCACATGCTTATTTTTTGTATGTTTTGAGTTGGTTCACTTTTTCAAAGTAAATTTTATTTGGAGTTGTGTTATATATTATATGTTTTCATTCGATGATATAAATTCGAGCTGCTCTATGTTTCAACGTAAATTTAGTTCGAAAACAAGACGAGTCCGATTGTAGTCTATAATTTATCATGTTGCACGTTACAACAGCAATGCGCAACAGGTAAAAAAACGAGTTTGAACACAAAACCAAGTATTTTGTTCAAAATAAATAAATAATATAATTAAATTAAGTGGGTATTTAAGAATTCTATAAAGCAAGAATCATGATTTTTCAAAAGTTGAAAATTTTCTATGTTTTTTGTCACGTATCAAAAAGTGCAATTAAAAAAGGGGAAATGGTACATTAGTTTTAATTTAATTTATTTGCTAGAGATAATTAATCAAATATGATGAGATGCTTGAAACGCAAAATGGGTTTCACATTCTCTTTACACGACTTTTGCTTCCCAATTTAATAACAAAAGACGCCACTAAAGTTAAAAACTTAGTGGGTGTCGTATAATTTGCTACAATCGTTTTACTTAATAATTGATTTATATTTATATGCTTTTGATTTTTATCATCAAACGTAAATAACTTTGTTTTAATCAAGAAAAACTTAATTGATCTTATTAATTGAACTGAACAAAAATTAAACTTATTTATAATATTTATAATATTATTATATTTAAGTAATTTTATTACACAGCCTTCCGTTATGAAATACGTACCAAAAAGCTACTAATTTTGTCTAATCTATTTTCACTATGTTAAATAATTGTAAGTATATTTACAAAAATGAACATATAAAATAAGAATTATTTTTCAACAGATTACGTTATTGATATTATCTATTAGTTTATTTCGGGATAAACTTGATCAATACTGAAATATAATTAACATGTACCTTTTCTAATATAAATTTAAAAATACAACAACAAATATTGTTAAAGTAACGTTTGTGTGTTCTATTTTCAAAATACTATATAACCCTATATTTGCAACTAATTATATTATTTACTCCACTTAAAATCTAATGTCCATGTGCATTAGTAATTAGTGACAAAAACTAATATTATTTATAAAAGTTGGATAGATTGACATACAAAACATGTTAAAGGTTAGCTGAATGAAAATGAATGTATTACAAGTTAAATGAATTTGACTATATAAACTATAATAAAACAAATAAAGAAAAGGAATACCAACTTTAGTCCCTAGTTGGGTCCATATATAATTGAACACATGATGATGGAAATTTTGGCACAAGTGGGTGGCTATTGACCCGATTGGCACAACAAGACAAACAATGTTCCTACTTGTTCAACCCCAAAAATATCATTATCTTATATCAATGTAAGATTAATTTCTAAAGAGATTATTATTTAAATAACTTCATAAAATATTAAAAATAAATTGTTGAAGGGTTGCGTGACCCGTTTTATTTTGACTCGTATTTAAAAAAATTGGTTTGGTCCGTTTGTGTTGTTTGCCTCATCATCTTTTGATAAGATTTGACACCGTACTTACAAGTAGAATGTACCTAAAAATTTGTTTTACCAGGTCACTTTTGGTACATATACATATAAAAGACGAGTGTGGAATGCCATATATAACACATGAATAGAATTCTGCGCAATATCTTGATCCCAGATCTTTGTACCTAGTTCCGCTCATGTATAACAGTCATTTTCAGCTTGTTTATATGCTTAATATCAATTTAAGTTAAATTATTTATGTTACATATATATCGATAAAGATTGGTGGATACATTTAAGATAATTAATTGGATCCAAATAACTAACTTTTTGCTCTTATTCAATATTTCAATGTACGAAAAACATAAGAAAAAAGATCAAATTAAGATTAAAAAAACATTTTTATTATATCATAAGACTTATATAGCCTAGGTTTATTGCATAGTTACAACTCACAAACTTCCAAAAGATTAATGTGGGCTGCACGTCACCTTTGTTGGGCCCAATTTAATACTTCGAAATGACGGAATAACCCCTGTCCTTGAATCCAAAATAATAAATGACCTTTTTCTTACGCATAAAAAACAAATTGATATACTACATGAATCACTTTGATTCATAATACATAAACAAAAGAAGTAACAATTTATAAACAAATACCCTTTTGTTTAGTTGTAATTTAACTCTAAATAACAAACAAGCTACTTGAAATTGATATGATCAAAGTTTAGATTCTGATATTTTTTGTTGAAATAAAATTCTTTATTTTAAGTCATATATGATTTTTATCACAAATTTTATTTAGAACGAATCTTTTAAGTTCACATTATATAGTTCCACTTATTTAGATGTACCAATGTTCTTTTTTTATCTCAACAAAATGCCAAAAGTTAGATGTATTGTATGTGTATCACATTATATAGTTCCACTTGATTAGGTTATGTGTATAAAAGCATTAAGAGTAGGTTTTCTATATTGTTGTGACTGTATTCCTTATATTATAATAAATGGTTGCGAGTATTTGTAAGAGAAATGTTACTATACATCTATATATTTGGGGTGATTGTTCGCCCATATAAAATTTTTAATATTTTTTGAAAGTGATTATGAGTGTAGCCGAAAGTAAATATAATAATAATGGTATAAAATAGTATCATTTAATTAGAAAGAAAATAGAAAAAGTAATGCTTTTTAATATACTTATATGAATTCAAAATAGAAAATCTGATGTGAATGCTCTAAGTAATATGTTTTATATTTTTATGAATGACAAAAGAATAACTGAAGTATCTAGAGAGCCGTCTAGCTTTCAAGAACACTCTTAATCAGTTACAAAGATCAATATATGTATTCTTGATATATAATGATTTGGAGTATAGCTTAATCTAAAGCGACATGTATTCGCTCTAAACAAATACATCATAACATATAATCGTGACATGCAGAAGGTTGTTACAAAATCTACAATGGAGTATAGATGCAATACTGCTTCAAAAGTAGCACAAAACATTGCTTGAGTGAATAAAATCATAGTTGATCTCGGCAATTGACTACCCAAAGAGATGTTTTATCATAATAAGTGTGATCACGTGTTTGTTATTTTTTTTTATTGTTTTTTGTTTTTTTAAAGATTACAGCGAGAGATATTGGAAAAGAGGACTCATATGTACCGTCTAAAAACTATAACCAAAATATAACTTAGAAATACAAATGTACGAGACAGATCAAATAAGAATTTTTTTTTATTTAAATCATTCTTTAGACATGCTTAGACAATCAAATTCCTAAAAAAAAAAGATGTGCAGTCCAATCATAACCCGCCATATGTCCTATACTTGCCTGCTACTGTTTAATAATCGTTTTAATATCATATAAATATTGTGATATATTTATATATATATATACTAATTACCAAATTTCTTATGCATTATAAGTTGTACAACATGCTTTAAGAGTTGTACCCATCTTTTGTTTTATTTCTTTTTAATCTATAACTTTTTTATTTTAACTGAATACTTTTACATATTTTACAATATAGCTCAAACATTGTTTTACTTTTAAATTTGGTCCCTATACTTTTTATATTTAAAAAAAAAATTTCGTTTTATGTTTCGGTATGTATTTTGCGAGTTAGCGCGCCACAACGTGCGTGAGTGGTTTAGCGGTTTTACGCTTATTTTTTCTCGTTTAATACTCCATTGCAACGCGCTGGTCCAAGATCGACTTACTTATTGTTTTATATGTTTAGGTCCAAGAATGGTTTTATTTTTTTCGGTATTTTTATACTAGTTTTTCGGTGTTGGTGGTCGTCAACGGTGGTGTGTCCTTGGTGTTATTTGATTAATTCTTAGTTGTTGATAAAACTTGAAAATACGTTTTCCTATCATGATATGTTACTGTACATGAACTCTAAATCTATTAAAGATCATTTAACTTAAGTAAAAAGATGTATAATAATTTTTGTATTCATGCGTGTGTGGTAAATTCTTTTTTCTACTTGGTTCTAGAATTGGATAGTTTCAAACATTTAAAATGTATATGACATATTCTACCCTCATTCATAATAAATGAAATCCATTTAAGTTCATAATAAATGGAATCCATTTAAGTAAAAGCAAAATATATATATTTCTAGCATCATTTTAGGTATTCTAAAAATACACACAGTATGTGTTAATGACTCGTATTATATCACCCACACTAGTGTTCACAATATCTTGTTTGATAGAAATATTCACGTGACTTGATAACAAGCTTATATTCAGGATCCGGACATCAAGTTTTTATATGATGTATTTATTAGATTTGAAGACAAGTTTGAAGCGATATATATGACCAGGATATATCCAGAAATCAAGTTTTATAAGAGCATAAAAAATCACTAAAGCCAACATTTAATGTTAAAGTGGTCTTCAACATTAGAAAATCAACTTAATTTTTCTTTGGACTTGTATAGTCAAGAAAGATTTAAATTCAGTAAAATCTTATAAATGATTTTATTGTTGTACACAAGTTGGGTGGACTGATAATTACCCGTTAAAAATTACTTTTCGAGTGAAAAACTCAAAACTCATGTATCATAAAAAAATTGTTATATCCTTGGTCTTGTCATACCTATTTCCCCCTTTTTTTTTAATTAGTATATGACATTTCCGTTAAGAATGTCTCATATTTTCGTTATTTTAAATTTTACGTTTTCTTTTTTCCTTACCATCATGTCTTTTCCCCTTGTCATTATTTGGAAAACTCTTTTCTTCTAGCATATGGACCATGCAAATATCATCGTTAGTTTTACTTTCCAAATGATATTTTACACACACACGTTTAACATCCCAATTCCTATCGGATTAAAAATATAGTTTCAAATAAATATTGGCGTTAAAATGATGGCATGTGGGCAGTGAGCTATCCACCATGGGATATATATATATATATATATATATATATATATATATATATATATATATATATATATATACTTAGTCTATTTTACATATGTGTATATCAGACATGAATAATAAACTATGTAAAACAAATAAATATCATCAGCTTTAACTTACATTTATGTAAATCAATGATTCGTAATTTACACTTATATAAATCAATGGTTCCGTGGTTCTGAAAATAAAAAGTGGTTCTGTAATGATTCTAACCTTATATATATATATATATATACACACACACATAATGCATTTATCAGATTTCAAGACAAATTTGAAGTGAAATTGTCCAAGATATATTCAAACACCAAGTTTATATGAACAAAAACAAACATTAAAGACAATATTTAAGGTTAAGATGTTCTAAAACATGAACGCAAAGACAACCTTTTCTTTCCCTTCACTTGTATGGTCGAGTGATCTAAAGCCTGTAAAGTCGCGCGTATGTCTTAAACATGACTTTATTGTTGTACACAAGTTGGATGGCCCGAGAATCCATCAATCAAGATTTGTCTTTCTCGAAGGAAAAACTCATATATCATAACGAAATTGTTATCTTTAGTCTTGTCATTCCTATATCCCACCTTTACTTTTAGTATATGGCTTTTCCTCTTAAAATGTCTAGGCTTGTTGAAATGGTAACAAACCACATTTCTTTTGTTCTTTTTTAAGTTGTTGTTTTCCTTACCATCATGTCTTTTCCTCTTGTCATCATATTTGGCAGACTCTCTTTTCTTCTAGAAAGTGGACCATGTAAGTATCATCATTTGTTTTACTTTCCAAATGATATTGTTCTTTAAATATATAGAAGGACACTTTCCAAGTTATTTCAAGATATGTCATTCTTCTGATGTTTGAGATTTTTCTAAATACCCTTACAAGTGTTACATGAAGTTTCTTAATTCATTTGTTTTGTTTGAACATGCTAATAAGTAGTTTGATGAGTTTCTTGCTCTTGATCCAAAACGGGATGTGAATTTACCATCTTGTGAAAGCTTAATTCCAAAACAACAATTTTTTTTACTTGTTTCTTGCGGTCTTGATGTTTTAGTAAACATTAACCAGTGTATCTACATTTGCTTTGAGAATGTGGCTATGAGATGATAAACTCATTTTTTTTGAATATGCGGCGTTGATGGACAACATACTAAATTTCATCCTTAGTTTTCGCTTTAGTTAAAAGATTGATTTAGGCGTGGGCAGTTAACAAAGTTTATATATACTTGTACTTTTGCCACTGTTTTAAACTTCCACCATCATATCTTTCAAGTCTGATATTGTCACAAGATGTGCATTGCTGATTCGTGGATGCTATCGACCACCGCTAACAATCACCAACGCTGAAGTTGCGGTGTGTTAATACGAAGAACTTAGACCAAAACGTAAAACATAGAAAAATGTAACTAAGTCGATCTAAGATCCTCGTTGTGACGAATTTGTCAAAAGGGAAAAATAGACGTAAAAATGCTAAACAACACACACACATTGTGTCGTGTTAACTCGCAAAATTTAAAACGAAACATAAAGCAAAATATAAAAATATTAAACCACACATGCATGTTGTGTCATGTTAACTTGCAAAACTTAAAACGAAACTTAAAATAAAAATTTACGAAAGATGAAAAGTATAGGCGAACAAAGTTGAAAAATATAAAAGTTTTAATTGCAAAACAAGAAGAGTTTTGGGTTAAAAGTATAAAAAAATCAAATTGAAAAGTTACATTGCAAAAAATGAAAACCTTTTGGGTTAAAAGTGAAAAATTAATTTATTTTTAAAACCCACTGTGCATAAAATGCAACACCATTATGCATAGAGACGTTGATAATTAGTATAATACAAATTAGTCGACAACAAATCAAAAGAAAAACCTCAATCTAGAATGTGCTCTCTTTACTAAACTATATTGTTCCTTTGTATTTAATGTTCTTATTAACATTAGATTTCATACAGTTTTTGACAAAACCATTTAAAAATGTAATAATAGTAATATTGGTAATAATAGTTCCAATAATGTTCCAAGTGAAGCATTGGTACATTATTACAGTTTTCATGTACTTAACCCATAACTATACTCCTAGCTCCTAGCAGGCTAGCATCAAATCCTGAAGTAATCATAAAAGGAGATACATTTTGTTTAGCAAAATTAGTGCTTACTCATAAAAGTTTAAAGTGCATTCAATACTGTACTAAAAAGTGATTGTTTCAAATCTCATAAAAGTTTAAAGTGCATTCAATACTGTACTAAAACTATCAATTACTTAAGTCACTAAAGTGTAATTACCACTGTGGTTGGTGGCACATTATTATTACGGGGGAAGTTTTGACAAGTGTAAGGTGTTGTGCAGAGGTAAGAGTAGGATAAATTCATAAATTTATACCAAGTGCGGTTTCTGGACTCCCATATCATATCTGTAGATAGTGGGACACGTATTCTGGGCTTATCTGACACCATCTAAGTGTCTAACATTGTCCAAGGCCCAAGGGTAAAGATATGACTTCAATAGGAAATTAGGAATTGAGGTAAATAAGTTTGGGCTTTAAATCGTGTGTCAAAGGCCATGGGCTCAAATATATAACAATTGCGTATGTTTTATGTTTTCATTTTCTTAGCGTGATTTTACAAAATAATAATCAAGCTTCATAAGTGTTTTACTTGACAAGTTTAAAACATTCTTATGTTTCTTTAAAATCACTCAATTTTAATTAGGTAATTCCATCTTGTATAATTCTTTTAATGAATACTAAAAGTTTTTAAATTAATTGAAGCGAATAAAACTATTGGTATGTAGTGTTCTCATCCCAACCAAGGGGTTGTGGGTTTGAGGCTTATATGGCTATGGGTTTTCTATTGGTATAGTTTAAGAGTACGAGTAGTTGAATGTGTGAGTTGCCGTTAAGAAAAACATAAACGCCTGGCCATCTCCCTCACTCAAACCGGTTTCAACCCAAACTGTTTAAAAATAAACTACTTTTATCGACCTCCCAAACCGGTTTCAAAACGGATTTCACGATTTGTACACCCATACTCAGCTCCATGGCTTGGGCCCAGTATCTCCATCAGCCCAGTTAATAAAATGTGCAGCAGCCCAAAAATGTGTGTTAAATAAGTTAGTAAATTAGATATTCAAAACTTACTAATTTTGATATAGTTTTAAGAAATATTTTCCTATCCTTTTAAAATTTTATAGTCTATATAACTAAATCTCATAACTCCAACCCATTACATACAAACTTCCAATGGACTTAAACTAAAAAGTACAACCATCAAATGCATTTAAGCTTTAGGGTACAACCCATGATTCAAAATGATTAAATGTCCAAAAGCTCACCCCTTGGTTCCTTTAAGGTGAGGACTGAGTATGGCCCTGCTTTTAATACAACCTTCACATGTATTGAAAAGCAGAACTCGAAGGTAATAATCCATCCCTATAATTACTAAAACTTCTGCTTTATTTAATTTTTACGTTTTGACACGTATATTTTACATCATTAAGAATGTACTTCATGCACATACCTGGATGACTTTGATTGTGTTTAAACCGCCTTCAAGTTAATATTGATGACTTTTGAAGAGTACTAAAGTTTAGTAGGGAGAATGAGAATGGAAGTCTGTACACGGGTCAATTACCGTTGAAGAACTCGTAAGTAGAAAATTTTCTTTTTATTTGTGCAATGCCTCGTTTGATGTGAGGTCCTTGGTGTTTATAGGGCTACAAAAGCTATATTTAATTCCTCAAGATAACTAACTGATGTTGACATCTTGTTTCCTATTGGTGAGAATATCTTATTCTTTTCATATGTATTGGTATCGTTTGGTCCCTTCGGAACTTGTTTGGGGCGAGTCCTTTGTCTCCCTAGGATTCTGACCCATTACTATCATACATCTTCAACTTTAGACGGTGAAGACAAAGACATGAAGGTGGATTCGAGTTCGTCACAAGCTTAACGTTTGAATTTCAAAATAATATGTGTGATGAATTCATGTATTGATGTATTCCGAAGAAAATTAAGGTTTTCATGATATAAATTATAAAGTTTTACAACAATATTAGAGTGATCTTTAAAATAACTTATAGGTTTTTTGTAACATGGCTAATAGTTTGTGGGACCAACTCTTAACCTTTTATTTTGAAGTTTGACCCACGTTAATGGCATCTGAATTTGCTTTGTTCTTTAGAAGTGTAATTTTGTAATCATATGTATTTAAAGGTAAGGTTTCCATTCCTTTTAACTTTTAAGACAGCTTCTTGTCTCTTAATGTATCACATATATTATTATTATATAAAATATAACAAAGTGTTTGGAAAAGTAAAAGACGTCTCACTTGACCATTGTCAACTAGGGATTTTAATCACATCAAGTTTTAGGGTTGGTTTGGGTTAAAAAAATTTAGGTTGACCGACTAAATATGTGAAATCAAACACTTGAAACACAATCGTTATACTTATATTTGTCATAAACATCAAATCTATAGTCCGATGAGAGTCTCATAAATTTTATCTTAATTTGACCTAGCCCGTATGGTTTAAAGTTCACTCATTTGAGTTTTGATCATCATATTTATTTTGAAATTCAATACACACCTATGGTAGTATATTTGAATGTTAGAGAACATCTTTATTCAATTAGTTAACTAATTCACTAAACTGATATTATGAGTAGATTTTAATATAATTCATTATTTAAAAAAAAAAACATTATTTTTACAATTAATCTCTTCATTTGGATTCAAATGTTTTCCGATGGATATTGAAACTCTAGATCGAAATCAATCAAGAACACGTATAGTCAGAATCTTTTTCAAAACTAATTCAAGAAGAAAGAAATATCCATCAATTTTAAAAATCTAATCTACATAAATTAGGCCGTTATCAATGTTTTGAAGATGTTTTAGTTCTACCAGATTATATGGGAATTTGAAGTTGTAGGATGACAGATCGCTTTGCATCTGTGGGGTAGTGCAATGGGTTTCGGGTCGGTCCATACAAGTTTGTTTTGATCTCGCTCCCTTTGGAATTTATTTATTTATTATTTCGTATGGTTAGTTTTCATGTGTTTCTCTTTTGTAGTACTCTTATACTGGCATTTTGGAATTGTTTTCATACAGCGTTGATTTGTAATTGTGTAGCGTCATGTCTAGTTGCTTACTAGCAAAGTTTATATCGATAAAACTTTCATCGTTCAAAAAATGATACATTAATTTAAATAAAAGAATTTAATAGAAGGAACATCAGTGAAAAACATTTGCAAATGAAACTTTCAAAATAATAAATGTTTATTGCTTTGATTCAACGACCTAACACAAAATCCATATCAACAAGAAATTAACATGTCATATAAATAGTATGTGATAAATCAAAGAATGGAATAACATTTTTGTAAATGTCATTTCATTATTAACTAGTTTTTACAAAACACCTGCATTCTATGATTCTAGACAACTTTATGGTTTTAATATACCAAAATTAGATCAGAGGTTTCTTTCCTGCAAGTTTGATATTTTTAAAAACTCTAATAAGAAATTACTTCGGTTTATTTCATATATACCTAGAAAAAGATAAACGATTTCTTACCATCTATTTATCAATTTCATATACACATGTATATTATAAAAATGAAAAGAAAAGAGGATAAAAATGAAAAGAAATGGTATCACTAAAGAGAAAGAGACCAATATAGTAAAGACAATTATGTAGTATCAGTTCCACAACACCACCATACATATTGATATTGAAAGCTGGAAAAGGTTAACACGCTCACCACGTGCCTCCCCAAAATATTCATAAAAATATAATTACACCATTTTAAACAAAAAAACATATATATTATCCTCCACATATAAGACATTTATATGATCCAATACTACACCACCACCACATGATTGAATTGCTTTAACGTCCGTATGAATGGATTGCTCATTATTTCATCTTTCTCCAAATTATCATCATTTTTACTTATTTTAATTACTTCTAAAAGAGTATTTTACTTTTAATTTATTCATGCGTAAACACTAAGGCTTTATAAATGAGGGAGTTTAACAACATTCTTTTGTTGTCGTTGATGTAGTCCTGAGAAAAGTAGCTGAAATAGATTAGATATACTATGTTATAAACCGTTGTTAAAATTTATGGTGCTGTCATTAACTTCTCCTAATGAGTATTCGTGTCATTCAAAAATTATCAACCTTATGTTTGTACTTTTACAAACAAATTATGATATAACACATTCTAGACATACTATAAAATAACACATTTTAAAAGTATGAATATACAATGGTGCATCATTATCCTTAGGGGAGGGTCTAAAAGGTTAAAGTAATTAATGCAACTCATACAGTTTATTTATTTTTGTATTAACATCAACTCAAACGTATTTAAAATCATGTAAATAGGATACATGACATATCCAAATAAGCAAATAGGTTAAGATGGTTTGTTAATAGCTTGTAAGAAGTCGTAAACGGTTCATAAGCATGTAATAAGAAATGGATTAAATGCGTCATAAATATTATGTTTTTAGTTGATCTTATAACACGCTCTCTTTTTTTTCCGTGTATAATATAGTGTTGCTATGTGTGAATTATACACAGGTAAGTTTGATTGTTTGTATTTTTTATTCCAATAATTATAAAGAATCAATCTGTCTAATTAAACAATTTATACTAATTAAACTGAAAATAACCTTTTAATTAAACGAAATTAACATATCAACCTGAATACAATTTGTTTATTTTACAGGTTAGACGCTTCATATGAAAACGAAATTCTCATTAAAACACATACAGCTTTACACACATCAACCTTCCCTTCCACTTAGAGAACTCGATCACACTAGTTTTGATTGCTTACTGTTAGATTCGTCTTCAAAGTCACTATTTTTTCCAGTTTTTGATAAGAACTTCTGGTAATAGTTTTGAAGATCGAATCAAGCAAAAATGCATGTTTTGAATCAAAGATCGATTGATGCAAGAACAAAACTCTAATACCACAACCACATCACCATATAGATCTAGAAACAAAAGCACATTTTCAAGTTTGTCCCAAAATCCTCTTAACAACAATATGGTAACAATAACATGTATAAGATTTGCACTAAACTGATAAACAGAGAGAATTTTGCACAAGAAATATATCATGATCATAAACAAAAAAGTATAATTAAAAGAATCTAAAATCACCCTCCCAAAAAAATATACTTACTATCATCCTAATCACCTACCAAAACCAACCACTTTTTTTTGAACGAAGATAAATATCATATTATCTTAGTTGAGTTCACCTATCTGTTGTTCAACCGGTAACCGTACTCAAACGAGTAAATTACATATCCTATCCTTTCCACTCATTACACTGCGAAGCGGGTCGAATCTTCATCCGACCCGCACTAACCGGGCATGGGCTCTGCACCGGGGGCACCATACAATTATACTGCAAACACAGCGAACTACTCACCGGAATCACCGCCCTCGGCTGCATCGGCATTCCGGTCAAAAAATTATGCTGCAGATACAACAATTTGATCATTCCGGCTAACAACCGATCGGAAAACACCCTCGGAACCGCTCCGGTGAACCGGTTATTATTCAGATACAGTATCTGAACAGTAGCAAACAGCGGAGACAACTCGCCGGAGAACATATTGTGGCTGAGATCCACCGTCGGAATCGTGACGGAGGTCGTCGGAATGACTACGCCGGAGAAGTAGTTCCGTTGTAGTTGGAGGTTGTTGATCGGAAAAGTGAAGACGACGCCGGGGATGGGGCCGGAGAAGCGGTTGAGGCTGAGGTCGAGGTAGTTCAAGCGGCGGAGACGCGGCAGCAGGCGGTGGACGGTGCCGGAGAAGCGGTTGTAGGAGAGTGAGAGGTAGCGTAGCGACGGTGGGAGGAAGTATGGGGTGATCGGACCGGTGAAATCGTTGTGTTGAGGTCTAATCGCGTTAGGGTTAGGGTTACGAAAGGGGGGATTGTGCCGGAGAGATGATTGTGACAGAGGATGAGGTTTGTTAACGCCGGTAGCTTTCCGATGGCCCAGGGGATGCCTCCGGTGAGCTGATTGTAGCTCAGATCTAGGGTTTTGAGGTTTCGAAGGTGCCCTAATGTCGCCGGAATTTCGTGGAAGATGAAGTTCCGGCTAACGGCGATGAACCGGAGGTTTCGGAGGTTACCTAATGTCGCCGGAAGTGCGCCCATAATCCGGCCGGGGACGACGGTGAGTTCGGATAGGGCGGTGAGTTTTCCGACGGAGGGGTGGAGGCGGCCGGAGAGTCCCGGAGCTCCGGCGCGGGGGTCGCCGAGGTTTAGGGCGGTGACTCGGTCGCCGGAGCAGTAAACTCCGGCGAAGTTGCAGGGGTCGGAGGTGAAATCCCATGATGAGAAGTAGTTCGACCCCGGCATATCTTCAAGCGATTTTCGAATCGCTTGGAGTGCTAGAAAATCTACAGGATCCAACATTGCGGAGCAAAATTTAAACCAATGAAGAAGAATCAAGAGAATGATTACACCCAAATCGCACATTTGCTTCATCGGAAGCAAATTGAAACAGAGATTTGATTGAATAAGATGAAGATGATGAAGGGTGTAGAATGGGGTTGAGTATATATATATGAAGGGGTTGAGTGGTGGATGATGGATAACCGTGAAGGGAGTGATTGTTGGGCTTTCTGGTGGGGAAATGTGGCGGTGAGAGCTTTAATGGCGGAAGCAGGTGCTCTGAAACTTTTGTACAGAGAGAGAGAGAGAAGACGATGAGGATGAAGATGATGATGGTGGCTTGGGGATGAAGTAAACTTGTATGGGTGTTGGCTTGTTGAAGAAGAATCAAGGGGTCGATGACTGATCACTGATGCTGCTGGTGTTCAGTGGTTCTTCTGCATTTGTTTTACTTGATGAATACTGATTTTGGAGTTTTGATATTATTATATTATTATTATTTATTACTATTAGAGAAACCTTTTACCATTTCAATTTTAATAATCTAAACTAACTATCAGGTATTGCCTAATGCCCTGTATTATTCTTAACTAATGTTTTGAGAAATATAATTCTTAACTTTTGATTTTATAATTAATAATAGTTTTAATTTAACTGTTTGTTAATTTTATTTATTTTTTGATAACGTGTCACGTGATGTAGCTCGTGACTGGCATGTGATATGACGTACTATAAAATAGAAAATATAAATATGTTATTCGATTATTGTGTCTCTTTGTCTCCAAACAACTTAACCGGCGTTAAAAATGTTACATTAAATAACTTCAAAACACAATCTTTTATAAAAAGGAATTTAATAATACATTAATATTATTAGTTATAACTATGTTATGCATCACGACACGAGCCACGTCAAGTGATAAGTTATAAAATTCTAACGGAGTTAACAAATGGTTATACTAAGACTGTTAATAGTAATAAAACCAAAGTTGGGATTAATATTGATGAAATTGTTAAGTGAGATTAATATTGACTAATAGTTAATAGTTTGGATTGATAAAATCTAACTTTTAAAGATTTTTTAATCAGGTAACTTATGGATTTTTTGTATTAATCAAGTTGTTTATAAATTTTTTTTTGTCTTAATCAAACCATTAAAGTTTAAGGATTGTTTTATTGAAGTCATTCGTAAGTTGTAAATCTTTTTTAACAAGACTAAAATATTTAAAAAGTAAACTTAATCTATAAAAAACTAAATTATTTAAAAAAAATTATGTATTATTTAAAGCTTGAAAAAAATATAAGTGGTCTAATTGAAACATTATTAAAACTTTAATGAACTGATCGGAACAAATAAAAGGATTAGTGACCTGATTGAAATATTACTAAACTTTTTATTGTGAAGTTGTTGTTGTTATTATTATTATTATTAATTTATTATTATTATTATTATTATTATTATTATTATTATTATTATTAATTTTGTTATTGTTGTGTGTGTTTCGATGTTAGGTTTGGAAGAATCAACGGTTGTCCGAGCCTACGTGGGAGGGTTGGATGACAGCTCAGGAAGTTTGGCGGTGACGTGGACTTGACATGTGACTGGGGAACCCACCATATGCATATATTTATTGACAGTTTCCTTTAATGTTTTAACTTCATTCCCTTTTGTCAAACAAATTTAGAAATTCTTTGTGTTCTTGTGTTTTGTTAGATTCTTTCGAACCAATGTACCATGAATGTTACAAAGAGATCGAACGAAACATGAGTTGGAGGTTTATACGCTCATGCGAAGTTTGAGGCTACTAGAAATTCTTCAAACAATATTAAAAACGACAATATTTAACTTATTTTTGTGAATGAACTTTTAGCGACCAAAATTGTCATCGAATCACATTACGATAGATTTTGTGACCATTTTTATTCACTCGCCAAATTGATTTTAATTTCAACTTTTTTTAAATAAAAGTTGTTATTGTAGCTGTTTAAAATAAAGTTTATATTATTTTTCTTTTTCATTACTACGATTTTTGACCGTTCTCATGACCGAATCATTATCAGTAGCTACTTTGTGGGCCTTTTTCAATCGTGAAGCTAATTGAGATTCCAATCTTTTTATTTTTTAAAATTGGTGACTATTTTTGCGGCTAATTTGTAAGTTGCTATATTGCAAAGAATTGTGTTTCAATCGCTAAATCTGCAACAATTTGTCTTTAGTCACTAATCAGGTCACAATCATACATTACAGTGTTCATATTATTTAAGCAGAGAAGTAAGAGAAATATAACATTATAATCCTTCTAAACTGCAAAAACTAATTCAGTTTAGTAAAATAATTTTTCTTACGTCATTTATGTTCTGTTCCACGATTCCATAAACAAAAAACTCAAGTTAACACATTTTATAAGAACCCTAAGTGAAAAAAGTTGGTATCACAATTAGAAATATGGGTTTCGATTACCCTATACTCACTCAATTAATGATCCTAGCACACTTCAAGATGGTCTTTTGGCAAATAGCACCAAAACAAGTCAAAATCTCAATGGTTTTGAACTGAGTTGTACCGTACAAGTTACAAAGGCCAAACCCATGTGGATGGCAAAGTAATATGCACATGCAAACAAAGATATGAACCTGTCAAAACTACTTTACTATTGACCCAACATAGCCTCATCTACCTTCCAACAGAAGCATCAATTTGGAGGTTAGCTCAAAGAAGAGTAACCCTAAATCCTAACCCAAGTCAAACTCAAACCTCTAAACCCTGATTAGCTTCTAAATGGCAGGGGTGTTAAAAAATATCCGAATCCGAGAATCCGATCTGAAAATTCGAATCCGAAATATCCGAAAATTCGGATTCGGATTCAGATAGTGATTTTGAAATTTTTTGGATATTCGGATATCCGATTATCCGAAAACTAATTTTTTTAATTTTTTAAATTTTAAACATATTTTTATTTTAGATTGAGGTTTTTAGTGTATATCGGGACTTTTATGATATGAGTTGGTTTTTTATATTATTTTTATAATAGCATATGTCTAATTATTATAAAAAAATAAAAAAAAAATCTCGGATATCCGAATCACTATCCGTATCCGTATCAGAAATTAGGATATCTAAAATTTCGGATATCCGATTTTGAACACCCCTATTAAATGGGCCTAACATTGATCTATTTGCAAGGGCAAATATGTCATAACAATACAATTCATCAAGAGAAAATTATCAAAATAACCAATTGACCAAATAAGTTTACAAGAATAACTTTTGACTTTAAAAACATCCAAAATATTTCACGAATCAGATTGTGCCACGTATTCAAATATCTCTCTCCGGCGATACCAATGTATGTGGTATCGCTAAAGTGTTGCTGAAAAATAAAAAAATACATGTATTGCTGGTCAGCGATACAATATGCATATGTCATGCTGAGAAATAATATTAAAAAATTTAGTTGTATCTCCAAACACAGTGTGTATCGCTAGGAAAAAAACAAATAAAAAATATGTCAAAATTAATATTTTAATTATTTAATAACAAAAAATTTTCATAATAAATTTTAAAAAATCGTAATGAATTTTTTAAATACTTTTTTTATTATTAATGACTAATGACTAATGTCTACCATAATTAATATATACTATATTGTCTTTAAATTGATCTAAAGTTCTCTCAAAATTTCAAAATTAAAATTTCATCTAAAGTTCTTTCAAATTATTGAAGTCGAAGAGTATGTGGCAATATTTTTGAAAAGATTGAATATGTATTTATAGTTGAAGTGAAAATTGTTAATAATTTTTAAAATAAAAACATAATAAGACCTAAATTAAAAATTAGAAAATAAGATATGTTAGCGATACGCTTATTTTCAAGGAGATATGACAGTGATACGAGTTGACCCATATTGGTTCAACTATTTTCAATAAATTAAATACACATTTGATTTGACATAAAGGGGCGATACGTTAGCGATATGTCAGAGATACGCACTCGTTTACGAGGCGATACACCATGGTTGGTGTATCTCCGGAAATAAAGAAGATAAAAAAATATCATGTGGGCGATACCACATGATTTGATATCGTCACGTGAAGATATGATGACTAGATTACAAAATCCATTGTCAACGGTTATTATTGTATATTAATTTGATCAATTGGTTATTTTAGTAATTTACCCATCCATCAAGCAACATTTGTAGGATTGTGCTCTTGCTATTCATACATTCTAGGTAAGATGTTTCTTTCCTTCATCAAGACTCATGTAGTAGGCACAATAGCCCCGACCCCCACCAAAAAAAAAAGATAAAGAAAAAAAGTTGACGACTATAGAGTTTGCAAATATGTATTTATATCAAATATAATCTTTAAGATTGGTTTATTAGAAAAAATAAAGCATTAAATTGATATGAGTCATGTACATCATACCATCTAATTTTCCTAACTTGATGATAACATATAACAAACATCAACAGAGGACACGAGGATAGAAAAAAAAAAGTAATAGACACATGTGATCACCAACTTGTTAAAATAATAATTTAGAATAATTTAACATTTTCTGTTGATAGTAGGTATCATAATTGTAATTGATAGTGTTATTTATGAATTGAAAAAACAAACAAAAAGATGTTGATAACTAGTCACCACCCCGCTCATCTCATCCATCATAAAACATAATACTTTTACGTCACACCCAAAATTTTTTTGGACTAGTTAGCCAATCCACCTCATTTACCATCTATAGAGGTTGCGAGTTACGACCATCCAAGCGAACGCTTCTTAGAAAACTGGTCCCTTAGCTACTGTTTCTACTATACCAATTTAAATTTTAACGAAAATGTTCACAATTATATGTAAGAATCGTGTGACTTGATGCTACTATCTGTCTAACAAGGGAGTAGTAGAATGAAAGAATGGAGTTAGGGTTATAAGTATACTAGATTAATTGTAAGGTTTGACCACAAAAGTCAGAATGCTAGTAGGGATAACATGAATACGTACTATAAGAGTATAAGACCATCCTTTTAGTCCAGTCATTACTAACATATCTCTACTGGATTGTATGATTGGGCCAATTTACATCATAGGCCTGGTAAGAATTGGGCTTAAGCTCCAACTCAACTCAACCCAACCCAACCCAACCCAAACCTTTCACGCCCTTCATATTAAACCTCTTTCACCAGCACAACCTCCTCACCATATAATCTCAGATCTCGACACCTTCCACATTACACAACGATCATAGACCCTTTTGAGTTCAAACCGTCCTGCAGTGATGTTTATAACATGTTTCTATTCTCTAACGGAACCCTACAACCATAACCGACCTGTCCCGATGGATATGTGGTAAAGTGCCAAACCGGATTTTATATATTACAATGTTTTCGAAACTAGAGCAAACCGGCTGGTCGGAGCAAAAACCAGCTTTATAATATGTTTGGTTGTGTACACTTGAACCATCCTTATTTGAACGAGTTGCCTTTTACCTCGGTGTGAATTTATTCATTTCCAAAACTGCATTTATATATTCTTATACTACTCCAGGCACATAGTTTGTTTATTTATCACGTCATATAATTACAAAATACTTTAATGACTAGTGGATCAATAAAACATTTGGTGGTCAAAATTTCTTTAATTTACAATTAAGAGGAAGCTATCTAGTATTGATTAGAACACTTGGTGTACTTTAGATGTCATGTTTTGATTGTTTTGGTGATTGTATATGTCCAGCATCTTGCAAATTAATAAACAATCTATTTTCTTTCTTTTACAAATAACTGTTTTTACCTAGCCCTGAAGTCTTTTTTTTGAAGGACATATAATTTGATCAATGGCTGTCTTTACCTGCGTTATGCTAATTTTCTTCCCGTTATTACCCTTCCTCACCTTCACCTGAAATATTAAAATTTATCAATATTAGAATAATCTGAAACCTTAAGTTAATACACTTACCGGTGCTTTCAGAACTAGACCGGACCGGGACCAGTCATAGAACTGGTCATGTTGTGTGTATTTGGACTGATTTTAGTTGAAGCGGTTGGACCCGCGAACCGATAGAACCAGAGAGGTGGTCAGACCGGATTTCAAACTTTTTTTTTATCTTTTTAAATATTTTTCCTTTCAAAAATCTAATTTTTTATTAAAATTAATTATTATGATATATATAATTTTTAGTTAATTAAGTGTTAATAATTTGTTAAAAGTGCAAATCCCTTAAAAAAACATATAGTATTTTCAGATCTTATTTTTAAACCGGATATATATGAATAAAATTTATAGTTTTCATATATGACGTCTATCTCTGGTTTTCAAATCTATGTCCGACCAATCCAACCCGTCGAACCAATAAACCTCTTTTAGACGATCGGTTCAACTCTAAAAACATGCGTATACTTACATTACTTACCAATGTTTCAAAATAATTTCATTAGACACAAATATTTAAGATTTGATAGCTAAAACTAATGTTTTCATAACCGCACTACTCTAACTCGAACCAGACGTCAAACCTCTTTACCAAATAAACAGTTTTAAAGCTTTTCTATCAAACCGCTCCAGTTAACATATTTAAATAGTTTTTCATTCAAACCAATGAATCAATGAACCAGACAGTTATACCAGATCTCGTTTTTTCACTCATAATCTCTTCTAATGATTAATTAATACTTCACACCCATGTTTCACATGCATATAATATATTTTCTATCTCTTTCGTCACTAGACCTGACTATTAATTATTAATAAATAATAAATAATAAATAATAATAAGATGACCGGTTCAATATCCGGTACTGTTGAAAAACAAAACAAAGAAAATAAGATAAAAAGTATTCAGTAGTGATTGATTACCTTAGCTCTCATCTGAGCAGTAAACAACCCACCGTCTGCAGTAGATTCAACCGTCGTAACCTCCACTCCAACCTCCCGTAACTTCTTCATCACATCCAACAACAAACCCTCTCTATACCCACACTTCACCTCCACCAACGCATCGTCTTCAATAATCGACACCTCCACAACTACCGTCACCGTCGTCCCTCCGCCACCACCACCGCCGCCGCCGCCGTCCTCCGCCGCCCGTACCATCCTCTTCTCCCCCATCACCGCCTCCAGATCCCTCACCTTCCGACGCAACTGCTTCACGTACTCGATCGTATCCCCGAGGATCGACGCTTTGTCCATCTTCGTCACCAACGGCACGAGCGTACGGAGCACGATGAACCGCTCGTTGATCTTCTCTCGACGACGTCGTTCCGCGATGACGTGGCTCGCGCTGGTGAGATCGTCGTTCGACGACGTCGTTTTCGGTGGTTGAGATGCGACGGACTCAGCGGCGGAGGTGTTGGCGGTGGAGTGGAGGAGAGGGACGGTGAAGAGGATGGATTTGAGGAGGCGTTGGGCGGTGGTGTGGTGGTGGTGGTGGTGGTTTGGTGTCCACGTGGCGAAGGATGATTGGGTGGAGTATAATGAGGTGTGGTGGTGGTTGTGGTGTGGTGTGTGTGAGTTGGATCGTCGAGTGAGTTGGTTGTGGATGATGGTTGAGACTGTGTGGGAGTAGTGAGTGTCCTCTGGTACTAGTTGTTCTGTTTGGAAAGGTTGATTTTGTAAATTGATCATGAACCAATAATCCAAAATTAAAGGTAGGTTCAACCGGTGATTTGTTTCATAGAATGTGTTTTACAAGAATCAGGAATGAAACTCAAATTAAAATTTAAATTGAAATAAAATTTTATTAAAACTTATAGGTGTTTAGTTGGTTCCGTTTGATTAAAACTTGACTGTGTGGGAGTATGAATGTTTTATTAAAATTTTATTAACTCTTAGGCTCCGTTTGATTCACAAGAATTTCTAAAACTGAAATTGAAAATGAAAAAAATTTCAATTCAAAATCATGTTTGGTCGGTCATGATAGAATTGTAATTAGAAAACCTTCACACATTTAATGTTTACTTTCCTTCTGGTTGGTCCAATAGAATTGGAATGTTCAAATAAATTTTGGTTGGTCACAACCAAACCAGAAGGAAGTAAATTACATTAAATGTGTGAAGGTTTTCTAATTACAATTCTATCATGACCGACCAAACATGATTTTTGAATTGAAATTTTTTTCATTTTCAATTTCAGTTTTAGAAATTTTTGTGAATCAAACGGAGCCTAAGAGTTAATTACCCAAATTATCGTCCATGTGTTGTAGTTAATTAATATATTTAGGTACTAACCAAAAAATGTATACTGTTTTTTGAATTTTACAAGGAGTTGGAGTATTAAGGATAGTTGTTTGTTATTATTTTTTTGTTCAATTAAGGTGAAATGTTACTACCCTAACGTATCAATTTTGTTAATTTTTTTGTGAAATCAGGATGAAAAGATAGCTTTATACCTAAATTCGTTACAAAATTTTAAATCAGTATCTAAACTTGTTATTTTTTTGTTTAGTACCCAAACATGTTACTTTTATTTTTAGATAAAGATTGTATGCGTAGTAAACTCTTAAAATTATAACACATATAAAATTATAACATATAATATTAAAAATAACATTCGATACCTGATGTATGTAATTGAATGTTGTCCGGGTTGTGCAACTCAAAATTATCTGACCATCCGGGGGTTGACGCGAGTAACGAATCGTCGAAGCTTGTTGCTAAGAAGCTAAACTGAGAATCCAAGTTATTTGAACCATCATTTGGTGACCCCAACTTAATGTCTCTAGACATATCAAGTTGCAATAGGCCATTGGTTTCTTGAAAACGGGAAATATGACATGTTCTTTCCTCATTTTGCCCATTATTATCTTCGTCATCCCCTACAATTTCCACCTCATTATCTCCTGCATCCTCTTCCCCCTCCTCCTCATCATCATCATCATCGTCATCTTTTTCTTCATTATCAACATCTTCATCCAATGTATATGCATTATCGGAAAGCTTGATTGTATTGGGCATTTTATGAGGGGAAATGCTGGTGTTTGAAGAATGAGCGGAAAGAGTGGGTTTAGGAGGTGGGAGAATCTGCTTCTCATTGCCATTCATGAAGAAAAGTTTCACATGTTCAATAAATTCATTAGTCTCTTGCACCTACATATGCATGATAATGTGAATTCAAGTAAGAATCACTAAATAACCAAAAAATGAATAAATTATTTATTTATTTTTATTTTGTCAGTGATGAGAAGGGGAAGACAGATTTATAAAGATATGCTTGTCTTAAATCTCAAGCATTCCAGAATATACGAGTCAATGACCAAAATAGTTTATTTAATTCTAATATATGTTATAGTTTTCGGTTAAACCTTTTATTTTGTGTACCCATGTATGCTTATCATAGGCTGCAAATTTACAACTGGAATATAATGTTGAAATTTCATCGACTTATAAATAGTTTTAAGATAATCATATTATTATTGTTTTAATAATATAAGTTTTTATGATAACCTTTAGTACATGTTGATTATTTATAATAAAAGTGCTGGTAACTAGATGTAACCAGAATCATACGAGAAAAATATTACTATTTTGACTTGTTATTTGCTTTAGCTATCCGATCCTTTTTTACTATCTCTAAAAGGTTATATTGGTCTAACCTTTTCGGTTGTTCCAAGCTCGACGACTCCATTTAGTAAAGGGATGCATATCACCGTCTGCAAAAATGGTGTTCGATAATAAGCAACAAATGAAATATAAGGGCATTCAATATTTGATTTGGAAATGAAAAACTGTAATCAGTTCAAACCAAATTCAACTTAGCGTTCTGATATTCAAAACGGGCTCTTATCCGAACCAAATTCTTAGTTCAGGTTTCTAATCGACTTTGAATATTTGAATTTCGAACAGAGCAACCCGATTATTCGAATTCGAATTATATAATTTTTATTTATTATAAAAAAACACGTATATTTTTTATATGTTTTGTTAATCTTTGTTTATTTTCTTAGAATTCATATGATTCAAATTCAATTTTAAAATACTCGACTTTAAATAACGCGTAATCATATCGATAAAAACCCTTATAAATTGTGATAGTTGTGGAACATAATCGACTTGCCTGTATATGAGCACTCTAGTTCAAGATCCAGGAAAGCAGCATTCAATGACATGTTCAAAACGTTAAGGATTAGTAAAGTTATAAAACAACATAAGTTTCTTATATAGCTAAATGGGTAAGACTAAACATGAGTTTTTGCCTATAATGGTGTAGTTAAAAATTTTAATTATTAAAATGGTGTAGTTTGAAAAATATTTACCAAACTAGTGTTGTTTTTAATTTTTTTGTTTTCCTACTTCAAGTCTCATTAAATACTTTCCAAAGATTTTAAATTCTTTAACATATGATTTCTTTAAATGTCTAAAGATGTTATATAAATTTAACTTTATTTTTATTATCTAGAAATACTATTTAATTTCTTTTGACATGTTTTGTAAAAACTATTTTTTCAAATATGTAATTATGGTGTTAAAAAAGAAACATTTTTTATTTCTAAAAACTTATTTCTTAAAAAAGCTTTTAAATAAAATGTTATACACACACATGGTCGGTCTGATATATATGGTTTAATCCGAGCTGTCAAGTTTAAACCAGCTAAACCAGCCAAACTTATTAGGCTAAACCAACCAAATTTCAAGTTACATGAAAAATGTATTTACAAAAGTTCAATACAATTTTTTTTTAATACAGTAAAAAAACCTACCCATTATTTATTATATAGTATAAAAAACCTTTGTTAGTCACAATCCAATAAAAAATTTTATTTTTTTAAACTTTTTTCTTTAACTTTTAGCAACGTTTTCTTAAAAAAAAAATTCTTAGATATAAAAGCATTTTTCAAATTATTTATGTTTTTGAATAATATAAATAAAAATCTTTTAAAAAATATAAATATAAACTACGGATCTATCTGATAGTTTTCATAAACTTTCAAAATAATTTGAAATAAGAACTTTTTCTAACGGAGAATTTATTTTTTTAAATATTTTTTTTAAATTTCACTATTAAACATTATAAGACAAGTTAAAGAAATAAAGAATATTTCTATTTATAACTTTTAAAAAATAAAAGAATTTTATTTAAAAAGTTAAAAAAAGTCAACACATTTATTTTAGGACCACGATTAGACATTTTAAAAACCTTTATTATAAAATATTTTGAAAGAAATTAAAAATATTCCTCGAAAATCAAAGAAAGTTATATTTAAAAAACAATTCTAATAGTTTAAAGAAAAAAGGTTTGGAAAATAAATTATATTGCTGGATTGTGACTAACAAAATTTTTTGGAAGCTTTTTAAGAAATAAATTTGTAGAAACTAAAATGTTTCTTTGTTAACACCATGATTACAGATTTGGAAAAAAATTTATAAACCGATAAGAAAGAGAAATTAAATAGTATTTCTAAAAAGTAAAAAAAAAAAGTTTTATATACATAGTTTTTTGAAATTTAAATAATTCACATGTGAAAAAATTTAAATTTTTTTACAAAGTATTTAATGAGAGTAGGAGTAAGAAACAAAAAAATTAAAAATAACACTATTTTAGTAAATATTTTTGAAACTACACCATTTTGGTAAATAAGTTTTTCAACTACACCATTTAAGAAATAACTCGACTAAACATACACCCTAAACTTAATACACTTGTGAAAGAAAACTAATTTTTTAAGAGTAAATTGCATGGCTGGTCATGTGGTTATATTAAAATTTTGGATTTAGTCCTAAAAGTTTAAAATCTTTTAATACAGTCCCTAACATTTATTTTTCTTTCATCTATGATCCATATGTATGTTAGTTAATAGTTAGTGAAGTTAAATATTATCAAAATTAATATTTTACTCGCATTAGTCATCTATTTAATTTACCTTTTAAACTAAAGTATTGTTTTTATTAAAAAAAGTTTTATATTTTTGTTTTTCAAAGTTTTTTATTTTTTATATTATTTTTATTATTTCATTATTAATATGTTTATTATTTAATAAAATACATTTAAAACTACACAAATAAAAAAAAAAACATGTTTTTTGAAATGTTCGGTTTTTAAACCGTTCGTTTTTTAAACGTAATTCTTAAAACCATTTGAATGTTTTAACGTTTTTTACCTAGCTACTTTTCAAAAGTTCTTTTAAACCATTCATTTTTTAAAACATATTTTAGAAAAAAAATTCTCAAAATTTTAAACATCTTTTTCAAACCAATTCAGCTTTACATGTCTTTTTATTATTTTTAAGACATTCAATAAACAAACATATTTAAAAATAATATCAAGAAAATAAATAATTATAAAAAGTACTTTTAAAAAACCGAATGATTTTAAGAAAGACAACTTTATTAAAAATACCTTTAAAAATAGAAAAGGTTTAAGAAAGACGTTTAAAAGTTAAAAGGTTTAAGAAAGACGTTTAAAAGTCAAAATGTTAAAAACATTTATATACCAAACATTAAAAAGAGAACTTTTTTAAAAACATTTTTATTTGTGTATTAAATAATAAAGATATTGATAATGAAAAAACTTCAAATAAAATATAAATTACATTAATGGTCCCTAGAAGTAAAAACAATCATTTAAAAAATTTAACATCATTAACTGAACTAACAGAGTAAAGACCATTAATGAAAGATAAATAAAACATCAGGGATCATTTTCACAAAAAAGCTAGCTTGTAAAATAAATAAAATGAAACTTATGTTATTTTATAACTTTACTAATCTTTAATCTTTAAGTTATAAAAGAACATAAGTTTCTTATGTTCTTTACAAGCTAACAGCACCCTTTTTAGATTCTTCATTTAATGAAAAGAAGCTGGCTTGTAAAATAAAATGAAACAATTAAACAATTATAGTAACTTAAATTAAAATAAATGAAATAAATTGTTTAAATAAATTGTATTTTATCATTTTATGTGTAATTACTTATTTTATCTGTACTCATGGATAATATTTTTGGTCTGCTAGAGGTACATGAAGAATCTAACTTACATACTATGGTGTATGAGGTAAACGATAATGCATTTTTGCGCATAAACAAGCATAAAGAAGTAGACATTCAAATACGATTCCCATACCATTATCACGTCTACACAACAAAACGGTTTTATAGGAACGTGAATACAAATGTGGATACTTGAATCTGATTAAACAATATTTATTATGAATAATCAAATATAAATTTAATAAAACGAGTAGAATTTTTATTTAACTCTCAT
>CM046434.1:57713298-57910798 GCA_025506505.1 Flaveria sonorensis
AAGAGCGTCTGATATTCCATTAGATCTTTTTAGTTGTGGTTGGTAGACAATAATATGTTATCATGCCCCCAACTAAAAAGCTCTAGTTTTGTGCCATAATCAACAACTTTTAGTTTGATTATTGTGCAATAAGAAACTGTCATCATAACCCTAATAGATCCTGATATCCTGTGGCATTTAGGATTTGAGATAACATGGAAATATATAGTAAATCAAAATCAGATGCAAAACTGTGCTACAACAAACTCTATACAAATAAACTTTTTATAACGACTTCTAATCTACCCCATACCTACACGACTTAACGGCTAGTGTGACAACGTATACGTACCCGACACCAGGAGGAAAAGAGAAGGAGACACACATGAGGTAAAACCATTCCGACTCCGTCAGATCCTCAGGCGACAACGCCACCGATGGCCGTCGCGTCATCGCCTGCTGATTCTCCACCACCTGCTGCTCACCGGAAGCCAACGAATCATAAAGCTCTCGTAGCTGCTCGCTTCTACTTAACAGCACCTCCTCCGCGCTAACTTCCATCGATTGCACCGTCCTCCTAGTTTTTATCGCTCCATTGTAGTATCCATCTCCCCATACTAAAACCCTAACCATTCAATAAACACCAAATTAACTACAAAACAAGGACCTAAATTTCATACACAATCTAACTTACTATTTACACTAAAGGACTATACAACATGTAGCAGTTTAAGATGTGTCAGAGATATAAATGATGTATGAATATACATCACCAACAGAAAAAATAAAAGTAATATTTGATGTTTGTACCGTTTATCATTACAAAATCTCCAGAAAATAATGTACGTCCATTGCACAGATTGTACAGCAGACTGCAACATCTCTTTCATTCGATCATCCACGGGATCACCATCCGCCATTCTACAAACGCTGATCATGGCAACTGAAAACTGCGTAAAACACGTATAAAACGCCAGATGGTAATCAATTAAGCTTCTGAGGGAAAGTGAATGCAGTTTGAATGTGATCATAAGGAGATTGAGAAAATAAATTAAAGGGGACCGATAGTGGTGAAGAAAGGGGGTTGGGTTGCAGTTGACTGGTTGGTACAATAAACTGTTACTGTTGCAGATGATGGAGACGTGTGAGTTTTTGTTTTTTTTATATGGTTCGTATCAATATTATTTATGTGAAAGTTCATTTTCAGTCATCATTGAAACGCAATTGATTAATCAACATTGAATTTTCTTTATTCCGTCATTGAATTTTCATTTAATTTTGTTTGCTAGCGTATGTGTTCGGTTGTTGTATGTTTACAATAAATAAATGGTTTACATCGACCTTGTGAGTATGTTTATTATCTCTTTTAAGAGCCAACTGATACACAAAAGAAACTCTTAAATTTAAATTACTTGTTTATAATAAAAGTTAAACACTTAACTACTTGTAAGATACATCATTTTAGTACCCAAGTTATATTGAAGATTTGGGGTTCTTAATTTTTTTTAAATCTTAGTTCATATTATCTAAACAACAAAAGTAACATATAAAACATTAAAACTCTCACATGCTCGATAATCTTACTTTAGTGCAGGAACCGGATGTGGTGACTAGAAAAGTTGTGGTTGGAAGTGGTGATCGAAAAAACATCAGTCAGAAGTGTCGGCGTGGTGGTTAAAATTAGATTCAAAATTTAGCTGGGTTAAAAACTTAATTGGGTCTATGTCTAGTATGGGTGTAAAACTAAAAAGATTAACATTTAAAAATTAAAAGAAAGTGAGGGATGATTGTAAAATTTACAGAGGGCGATAGAAATTTTCACATATACATAACACTAATATTTTTTTTAAGGTAGGCAACTGCCCCTACCCCACACATAGGTCCGCCCATGCATTTAATTAAACTAACCATTGGTTAAATCGTAGTGGTTCATGGGTTGATACGTTTAATTTTATAAATTTTTAAAAGGTGTTTTATGTTATTACTTAACTAGTTGGATAATTATTATTTATATTAAAACGTATAGTTAAAAAGAAAATTAGTGTCTTGTAATGAAGCTTAAAAACTTTATTTTATAAACATTTGTGTTTTTGTATTATATTAATAATTTAAAAATAAACTTACACAAAAAGTCACTGCTCAACGGTTTTTCTTTTTCAATCCATGAATAGACGAGGCGTCTACGTGTTCATTCGTCAAACACGAGTGTATATATATATATATATATATATATATATATATATATATATATATATATATATATATTAATTTGGATTCCTTTGAAAGTTTTGTGTTTCTGTCGATTTCAACTTGTTTTTAACTGTATATGCCTCCAAATTCTCGAATCCTCCGTAATAAAGAAAAAGATACAGCTTCCCTACCTTGCACCAGATGCAAAGGATTGTGGAACATGTGTGTTTTAACATCAAACCAAACCTCTCGTACAAATCAATATTATATAATTTACTCACTAGAAGATCATGAGTTTTTGTTACCAGGTTACTCTTACCTCAAACACGTTTAACTATAAAGTTCTTCTTTTATTCACAACCAATATGCCTAAAAACATTGATGGTATTTTAAATTGGGCATTCCCTGTGACTTATTAACTCTCTTGTGGATGAGACAATATGGGTTTATGTTGAGGTGTCACATGTGTAGTGTAAATAATTTAAAAGCAAAAATTCCTTTATTTAAACCTAATGAGCACTAAATCCATATGTCAGCAGCACAAGAGAAGAGATTATTAGACATAAACTTGAACTAATATGACTAATTGTGATTGTTAAATTTCAGTACCACTGTACGGATAATATCCTAAAGTATCATTAGTTGTTAGGCAGAAATGTAAGAAATACTAAGCAATTGTCTAACACATGTAACTTACATGTACAGAAAACTAATCAAACGTGAAACTCAAAGTAACTCAAAAGGTTATAATCAGATAAATTTCTCTACACCAATAAAGATAAGAAATGATATCTTGTAAATCAAGAATTTCAAGTAATATGGTTGTTATCAATAGCCTCATGTATCTAGTCAAAAAAAAAAAAAGAATGAATTACTAAGGTCCATTCATAAATTTATTATGAAGTGGGCCTTTCTCCCAAATGACAATAATTCATGCTATATATATTATACCACTTGCATTAGGTCTTTATATTTTAAAACAAATGTGCATTCAGCTGTACACAAAAGACAACACAAGGGACAAAAGATAGGACACAAAGGGGCATTGTCAAAAGTGAAGAAACCAATAGATAGTTAGATACGACATCCATATGACCATTTCTATATATCATTAGAGATAATGAAGCCACAAAGAAATTGAAACAAATTAGCAAATAAATCATGGGTTTTCCCCCATTTAAGATACTGATCATCACCGGATTGCTAATCGGATTATGTGGTGTATGCAACGTCGTACAAGGTGCGCCAAACACGAACGTGATAAGTGTTCTTTGTAATTCAGGCATTTATACAAGAGGTGATCCATTCAACATAAGTCTAGCATATGTCCTTGATGAACTTATAAAAGTTACACCTTCTCAACAAGGTTACAACTATCGAAATATATCTCCATACCCTAACGCCTTCGCCTACGGTCATGCTTCTTGTAGCCAAAACCTTACAAGTACAGATTGCAAAACATGTCTTGATGCAGCAGAAGATGACATGTTAAGCGGGTGTAACAACAGGATCGGTGCTAGAGCAGTGCTTAACGATTGTTCGATTAGGTATGAGCAATACCCGTTCGAAGATTAATGAGTAGTAGTTAACTTGTTATTACCTTGTTGTTGTCACTTATGGCTTTAATTCCCCTATGTTTTGTCTCATTTTGCTGGCGATATTATTAGCAAATTTTGAATATAAAGGTCTCATTCTTGTGTGTTCTTTAACGAGTTTGTTAAGCAGAACAAATAGAAGCATTTTGTTACAAGACGATTAAAAAAAAGTTTGTGTAACTTACCTGTCCACCGAAGATAAAATTTTGCATTCATAATTCACCCACCGATGTACCGGAACCGTATCGACCGAACAAAAACGGCAATGTTATTGCTATTTGATTTTGCCTAATTTCAGTATCGGTACTAGGTGGTACCGGTATTGGTAAAAACCCAAAAGTACCGAATCTGTACCGAGTGGTGAAAAGTACTTTTTTCTTAACCATTTTAATGCAATTTTTGGAAATTTTGAATGTTTTATATAGCAAGTTCAAGACTAAGTATGTTTTTTATACAATTTTAATATATTTTTGATGTTTTTGGTATAATAGTTTTCTTAATTGATATTCAAGAATGTAACAACTAAACTGAAATGGCACCAAATAGGTAAAATTTCGAAGAAACTTTACCGAGTACCACACTTCTCATCAAATCCGGTATTGATATTTTCAGTACTGGTACCATCGAGTGTTTTATATTTTCACCGTGCTTCGTTGGGATTTTGACGAATCTTCATTCCACAAAAATGCGTAACAAGTGAACGGTTAACATCATATGGTCAAAGGTAGACTCTTAACCAATTGAAACCAATTTTCTGTTCTGTAATGATATGAAGGAACAAAGAAGTAATCAGCATCAATCAATATCATAGAAAGAACAAAGAAGTACGTAGTTATTATCAATCAATATCATAAGTTGTTCTAAGGGTTATCGAGTTGATAATTGTAGATTTGTAGAGAGATTTACATCGAAGTAAATTGTTGATCGTTCTTACTGAATTTATTCAGAAGACAAGTCACGCAAGATTATTGTTTTTAGTTAATCTCAGCTCGGTTTTGGTCGTGAGTTTTGCAAACTGTCTTATTTGAGTACTAACTTTAAATTTGTCTTCATTATTGGCCTCACTATCGAAAATCATTTCTATTTTCGTTCTTTTGACTAACGATATTAACATAGTCGCATCAATAGTAGCACCATCATCATCATTAGAGCTTCACAGGATAGAGAGAAATTTTTGGAGTGGTGGGGGTTGTGGGTTGGCCGGATGGTGAACGAATTAGGGAAGAGGTATACAGGTACGATTAGGGCTTCGCGTTTTAGGTCGGTGGTCTGTGTTGCGATGGTGATGGTGTGTAGTGGTGGTGGACAGATTAGGGAGGAGGCATGCGTGGAGGGCTAGAGGGCTTTGATTTTTGTGGTGGCCGCTGCTGTGGTGGTCGATTGTTGGTCCTGCAGTGGTTGATGGTCAGTGTTGCGGTGGTCGATGTTCGGTGTTGCAATGGTTGATGGTCGGTGCTGCAATAGTTGATGGTCAGTGCTGCAGTGGTGGAGAATGTGATAGTGGCGTTGTTGATGGTCGATGTTGCAAAGGAGTAGAATCGAAGAAGGGGAGGGGGTCGGGGGTGTCTAACATAAATATAAATATCTCTACTTTAATATTTAGTTTTTAATATTGAATGATGGGCATTTTAGCCATTTGATAATTACTTAACAAAAAAATATTAACATCGTTAGTCAAAAGGATGAAAAAATAATGTTTTTCAAAACTAAGGCTAATAATAAAAAAAAATATTAGTACTCAAATGGAGACATTTTGTAAAACTCAGGGATCAAAACCGGAATTAACTCATTGTTTTTTCTATCTAGTTTCTTTTCAGTTTTGTTTTCTTTTTCCTAATATTATTCTTTTTAAATGAAAATCACTATATCCATTTAACTTTTTTACGGACGTGGGAACTCGTGTCGGGGCGCAACTTAACTAAGGGATTCCTTTAGGGCGAGACATGATAAATTAAAAGCAAAATACGTATATACGCACGTAACACACACATGCATGTGCATTGTTCGTCGGAAACAAGGGAGATGACAATAGTGTTTACTAGTGTCCATCACCTATAAGCATATAGCGCAAGGCAGGTGAGCAATAATATAACATGATCTCATTCATCATTTAATTTCTATGATGGAAGAGAGACGAGAGTAGGGTGTCGATAGTTTTCACATTGGAAAAGATGCTAGGTTAAAAGAACGACGGTGATGGCAAGACGGTGATGGCAAGACGACTAGAATGAATCATATGGTGGTAAGACCGTCTTAGGGAATCTGGAGAGGGTCACACAAGTACCACTGTTGTGATAGAGCTTCTTCATCAGTTCAAAATGTTGTCTTGTTTTGCTTCCCAAAGAAATATAAAATAAATAGGTTGAAGAGGTTAACTCATAGATCAGGTTGCCCGAACCACTTCATTTATCTAAACAAGTTTACACAAGTTCTTGTCGCGTATAGAAATTCGCCCTTACACAAGTTAACTCAGATAATTATAAAATCCATTGAGTTAACCCACATATGAAATAGTTTTGAATTTCATCAAGTTTATCTTATTTCATGGTACAACCAAAAATTTTATTGCTTCTGCTACATCAAATGGCATTTCAAATTGGTCAAGACTCTAGTGATATGATTTATGGCTTCTAGCCTATGGTACCAGTTGCTGCTTCATTTTTTCGATACTTCTTTAAAATCCCAATTGATTATAATTAATTAAGTGGCAAGTTAACAAATAAAATACAATAACAGTAAAAATAAACTTTAAAATTAAAATAATTTATTGATTGCCTAAAGATTGCAACCCTGGACACAATACACGTTTAAAATATTACTTAAACGTGTCATTATTTAGCAAATATTTGAAATAAATATCCAACAAAGTCCAATAAAAGAATCTTACAGTAATCTTTGGTGTTGTCACCATATTAGCATCTAGAAATAAGTTATTTAAAGGGTGGTACAACAGAAATAATCTTACATCCAGTTATATTTTACCTGGTACAAACTGAAGCTGACTATTTACATGGGGTCGGGTCGAGTCAGGTCATAATTGGCGGCAACGCCTACCAAAAACCATCTTTTGCCATTTTCAGAAACTCGCAAAGGGTGATGGTCGGGAGCTCGTTGTTGCCCGACTTTTTCTTCTTGATTTTGGTCATCTTCAAGACCTTTGTACCTTTGGTCTCTGACTCCGTTGTTGACACCAAGTTGTAGAACTGTCAATGACAAGACGACTCAGGGATGTTTGGATGTGCATTTTCAAAGTAACTATGTGATATTGAATAATGTTGTCAGGTAAATTAGTTGTACTAAAAAGTGAATGCGAACACTTATTGTTCTGAAAGAGGATTATATGATTTAAGTTTTCATACCATCAGGTACTGATAATAATCTTTAAAAATGAGTTGATTTAAAATTTACCTCGCAAACACCATGAAGTAACAGCCTATGGAAAGGATCTTGAGCATACATCACAAGAACCTCCTCATTAGCTGCCTCTGAGACAAAGGCCCGTATGTTCTCCTGAAAACAGTACAACATTCCCAGGTAATGTGCTAATCAAGCAAAAGTATCATTCTTAACTTCTTAAGGTAGAGATAGCAAGACAGGCTGGGTAGTTGGGTTGGGTAACATGGTAATCTTGTATTGGTCGGAACAGCACAGGTTGGGTTGAACAGAAACACCTTTTTTTTCAAAGCTTATAATTGTTTCACAGCCATCAGTGTCATTGCAGAAAATATATTATTTGAAAAATAACCTAATAATTTTATCAAAATAATTTGAGGAGGTTTATCATTTGAAGCATAACCCAAATGGGTTAGAATAGTCATCTCTACTTTATAGATTCAAATGCTGACATGAGCATGAGTGGTTGTGTTGAAGACTATAATAGAGAGGAGATGACAAAAGCACACCCAATTTACAAGCAAAAACAGTTTCACTGAATAGAAATATTTTTTGGAATAACAGGATGAAGGTGTATATCATAAGACACCTCAAAACCGTTAACAAGTTCTGGAAGGAAGCTTCGGCGAAATGCCTCTCTAGTTCTGCAGTCAACCCTGTGCCATGCAGTTAACGCAGCTATCTTATCAGCATCCACACTACTTTTCTTCTTTGATGAGGAACCTTTAAGAGCCGCTATTGCACCAGCCTACAAGAGACAAAAAACATCAAGGCTGAATCAATGTTCCGGGTAGCAGGGCAAACCATTACACTGTTGGTGGTAAAATGGAGGACATGTGGCTAGGGTAATGAGACATAAGTCGTAACAGGTTCATGTTTTTAGTCAATTTGTTTTTTTACAAATAATGAAGGCCCTGAATATGATCAGTCTTTTTTACTACAACAATCTAACTTGCTGAATAAAACAATTTTGAAGGTTGTATGTGTTGGGTTGTGAAGGCTTTGGGCCGAACCGGGCTTGGTCCGGGCCTGTTTTGCTGCGGACAGAAACAAGGGCAGCCGACCCTAAGGAAATTAGGGTTATTTAGTTAATTCTTGGAGCCTAAGTTATTGCCTTAATTAATAACCCTAATCTAGCATTATAAATAGACCCATTGATGTAATTGTATTCTTTGAGCACAATAATAATATAAACCCTAGTTGCAGAGTGGACGTAGGTCACCTAGACCGAACCACTATAATTCTCTTGTGTCTATTTTTTTCTATTGTGTGATTGTGTGTGTTTGTTTGCTTCCGCTGGAACCTACTCGAATTGTGATACCTAATAGTATGCATTAAAGATGCGACTTGGATGCCCTTTGATCCCTTCGACTTATTCCCTTTTTAGGTAAACCTTTTTATTTGACTCATTTGACCCTTTTGAGATCAAACACAACCCAAAATGACCCACTGCATAAGTAACGGGTTGATTGCATGAAGAAAGACAAGGTCCATAATATATATAAAGAAGCTAAATAAGAGCAGAAAAAACAGAGTAAGGTATTATTCTTATTGCTAAGATATAACTCCCTTCAAGCCAACCTACCATGTTAACAGAAGTATGGAAAACAAGGGCAGAGTTAAATTCAACAATAGGATATTGCCATCAGCGTCAGTACTATAGTATAAATGATGTGAAGGAAGGTAAAAACCTCTTTGTCCATGTCTATACTCCTAAATTTGTCCCACTCCCCCACATTTGTCATGCAAAATGGTGACGGTTGTGGCTCATCACCTGTAAAGTGGGAACCATAAATGAACGGTGTAACATGTTGCCAGGTCAGCAAATAAAGAGCATAGAATGGATGTCAATTTAACTGCTTCACCAACCAAAGAAAGAGAAAAAGGAGAGCAAAATGAATACAAATATCTATACAAACTACTCTTTATTTGTGTTGGACTTAGAAACTTTCTTTTGGCAACCAACTCTTATAAACTAATATTCTGATGTAAATAACTTCTTAAAATATTCCTTTTGTAACCAACTTTTAAAACTATCTACATGGAATTGTCTCCAACTTTACCCCTTTTGCATCAGAAATGAAGTTCTAAAAGTTGGTTACATCAAAAAGGTAAAATTTAATGCTTGATACATACAATAAAAATTAACAATAGGGGTAAAGTTGGATAAATTTCTATGCAATTTCTATGCAGTTAGCACAAAAACGAAATTGTGCACAAACCCTGAAAAGTTCTATATTAAAAGTGCTTTTAGTTGTATGTCATAATCCTTTTGGTTGATACACCATGTAATATGTGTGGTTAGATTTACAATGGAAAAAAAATAAAAGACAAGCCACTACTATCCAAATACATACATATACACATATATTAAAGTGCCTTACCCCAAGGTGGTGGAGCAAACAACCCTCTGATTTCATCCCCAGTCAAACGAGGTACAAGCTCCAACAGTATACGATCATTTATCCATCTACGTGCTCGTCTGTTACTAACCTGGAAAAATAATTTGATTAGTGTCAACTAAATAGTTTCCACAAACACAGATCATAAAACTAACTACATGTTATATGCGATCCAAATCACAATAAAAAAAAATCAACAAACGATAGTGGAAACCTCGTGATGTAGTTCATAATTCATAAAAATCCAGTTATGCAAGTTACAATTAGATAGGAAAAACAAGACCATATTTTTAGCACTGATCTTCAAAAACAAATACAAAAACAACTCAGTAGATCGATAACATCTAATAGCTAGACGCCTAGACAGAAAGATCGTAAATTTTCCATTAGATTACAACTACAATATCAATTCAATAATAGCATACGCATGGTATTTTCTCTAAGATCAACACAAGATCACAACATTTCACAAATCAAATTACCCTATCGTTCAAGCTCTCAAGATATTCAATTTTCTTCTCCAGCTCAAATCCTCGCGATTTAGCATCACCTACACCGATCCACAACCCTCACTTTCAACAATCGCACAAATCAAACTACACAACAAATCTAACTCGTAATGACGATCAAATTAGGGCAATTTCGAGTACCTTTGGTGTGATCAAATTGAGATGACGATGAGAAAGGATCATGTTCGCCCTGCAGAAAAACATCAGGAGTCGCCATTGATTGAAGTGATAACGCAAGCTGAATGTTGTTGAATGTATAAAGAAGATGAGGGAATCTGAGCCCTAGAAATGTGCAGAAAGGGGGGAATATGCTGTGATGCGATGCAGTCGTATACGGGATGCTTCTTGTGTGTGTGGATTTTGGGAGTTGGTGATTTGGGTCCCTCTAGAATATCAAAAAGTGCACAATATCCCGACAAAGTATATAAGTTGTTGTACATTTTTTTAAAGCCTAAATTATTACTAACCGACGTGTCTTATTTAGTTTTTCTTTTTTCTAAAGCATTTACAGGTTTTTACCTATATCTTTGTAATTACATTTAGATTTGTTGTTTTTTTTTTTTTAATTAAATAATATTTTTTATACTTTATTATTATTATTTTTTCTATCATTCACTTACAATAACTTTAAAAAATATTTAAAAAACATATAGGGGTTAAACAATAATTTTTTTAAATATATAAATAAATAGTAACATTTTCTCTCTCTTGCACTCATAATCACTTACAACTATTCTCTAAAATACAGAAAACAAACTCACATAAATATAGAAAACCTACTGTGAATAATCTTAATGCCAACACATGTTTTATTCCATTCTATCGCTCATGTAATGCCAAGTGTATAATAGTTGCACCTTGGCCTCAAGTTAAACTATAGTTTTGTTATGACACGCCCATAATCTGTATAGTTTTTTATTTGTCTCTTGTAACATTTTTAAAATTGATGTTTTGTAAAATTAAAAAAAAAATCATTATGACCAGTTTATTTGTATCTATTTTTCAACGTAAGTTTTATTTAAAATACACAATTGTATATTTATTTAGAAAACATCGTATACTTGTGTGTTCTCATATCCTACAAGTGAGCATTTTCCTCTCGTATAACCATGCATTTTCAGTTTTGTGCCCCCGAGATCATTTGTGTGTTTTCATGTTTAGAAACATTGTGTATCTTCGTGTACAGAACCATCACACATTTTCGTGTCCATAACCATCGTGTTTTTTCACGCATGTAACTTAAGCCAAAACTTCAGGATGTAACTATCCTCATCCTCTTGTTACACATGACGTAGTATGACGACTTCTCATACTTATCAAAGTAATCATTTTTGGTGTAATACTTTCCCATACACACGCGCGTGCACACATACACACAGATAAATTAATGCAGAGAGAGATAGAGACACAAATATAAAATTTTATATTTATTTATACAATCCATAGCTATTACGTATTGTCAAGCCATGAACAATACCATATACTTGTTGCTTGATTTGTGTGGCTTTACCATGTGTTGTGTGGTTACTAGACCAATGAGTTTAGTTTTTTTCCTTTTGCGTGTATTTTATTATGTTTTGAGGAGTTTTGCGATGGATTTTTGTCACACCCCCGCTTATAACGGAAACACGAGGATGTAACGGACGGGATCGTCATAACACATTGATCATTAATAGAAATACATTAAATGAAAGAAAGCCAACTTATCATGACGTCACCCGACACAACGGAGACTTGTGTCGCAGTTAGTCAATTCCATGACAAAACATAGTCAACAAACAAAATAAGTATGAATCCCACAACCCGGGAGCAAGTAAACGAAAACATGATCAATAAAGATAATCTAATTAAAACATAATTGTCAAAGACACAAGTTTGAAATGCAATTTCTATGGTCATCATTAAGGCAACATCCCTAGCTATCCTTAATGGTTGTTACCTGAAAATATATGCTTAAAAAGGTAAACATATTGTTGGTAAGTTCGCAGGTTTAAATAATAAACAAAAATTGATGTTGTGTAATAGTTTGGTAGGACATAAGTGCATACAGTTATAAGTAAGCAATATCACATGTAAACATGAGCCTCACAACTAAGCCTATGACGTACACACAGATCTTATCGGAACATATTCACCCTAGGGCTCGTCCGTGGCCACTGTCAGTCCCAACTAGTATAATAACAAACAAGGGTGGGGGTGTCAGCCCAATAGTATCATCAATACATGTTCGTCTGCTCCAACACCGGAGTTAAATAGTTGTGAATAAAGAACCACTCAAAACTTATGCATGTACTAGATATTATCTTACCAACAGTAAACATAATAGTCCCAAAATGTAGTTAAGTTCACAACATAAAAAGGGCGAGCATACTTTTCCCCCTAGGTTTTTATAACTAATTGAAATGAAAACGGGGCCGCGAAACTCACCTTGAAATGAGACGAATTAAGGTGAACAAAAGGCTTCAAAGAATGGGCACGCACGATCAACACCTATAATTAATCATATCTTAAATCTTAAAAAGCGTCTCAAAAGTATCGATGTAAATCCGGTCAGTTTCGAGTCGGCTCAGGTTCGACGCGCGACACGCGCACAACATTTGTATATTACTTATACACTCCAACACACTATATATAAATAATAATAATAATAATAATAATAATAATAATAATAATAATAATAATAAATAATAATAATAATATATATAATAATAATAGTAGTAGTAAAAGTGATAATAGTGATAATAGTAATAATAGTAATCATAGTAATCATAATTGCAACAATATCAATAATTATTATAATAACAATAATACATAATACTTACGAACATATTAATTTCACGAAAGCAATAAATGCATAATCGAAACATAACGGGCTTCAGGTTAATTGACGGATGTCACAATTTTTAACACCTAAATGGATATCGTCCTACTAGTAAAACGTAAACATTGTCATTCATCACATCCCCTAATCACCATCCCTTGTTCCCTTTTCATTCTATTTTTCTTTCACCTGTTTTCTTCTTCTATTTATTTATTTGCTAAATGTTTTGTTAAACCGTTTATTTTCTCCCTGGTTTTATTCCTTTTCTTTTATTTTTTATACATACTTTTTACTCGTCTTATTCATATTTCAAAATATACAACCACGATTCTATAATTATTTATATGAAAGCTATCATATTATCTTTTGATTGTAGGAACACATAAAATATGTATTTACACTTACGTCATAGGCTACGTGTTTAACCATCGCAACCCAATGGCATAGCACGGACATGATAACATTTGCACATTCCTAAATATTTTTACCAAACTTCAAGTAATAAGTAAATACTCTTGAACTTGATTATTGTAGCTTTCGCTTGATTTTAAACTAATATTATCATATTATGAACGAAAAAATGATTAATCTAATGAAGAAATTTTACGAGTATCATCATCATCTGTACGATGGGATCGCGGATGAGTTCCAATCCTTATAAATGCTTTCGTTTCGTATTCTCATAACAAACCCTTTTTCTAGCGTTTGAATCTCAACAACATTACGCCATTAAAGGTAACTCAAAAAACCCTCTTCTACACCCTTAAATATTATGCATGCTCTACCATTTTTGCATGCATGATTCCACTCTTTTGATCATCTTCATCTGGGGTTCATCAATCGTTGTTTAAGAACATTCTTGAGAATCGTACAGTAATTTTGGTTTCTTTTTCGCATTTCATTTAGATATGTGTGTTATCCACTAAAGGGTGTTCAAATTTATCATATGTATTGTATAATCAACTGAAGATTAAAGCTTTTGTTTGTATAAATAACATGCAAGTAATCTTTCGTATTGATGTGGAATAAGCTGCATTTATCAATTTAGCTAAATTTTGATCGTTATTTTGCGTTCTTTAATGGATCATACATTCGGTTGTTAATGTTGTATGAGTGAGATTTTATTGTGTATGTTTGTTTACGTTCACCCATTCATCATCATGTACATTTTCTTGCAGCATTTCGTGCGGGTGAACGATGGGATACAATTCAGTTTATAGGGTATTACAGGAGCTTTTTCCACAGGTATGTCTACTGTAAACCGGTCACTCTATCGTGAATGAGCTTTGGTGTTTCTTTTGATTCTTATGTATTTAAAATTTTCATCTTTTTAGTTTGTGAATATTTTGGAATACAGCAAATGATTAATGCCTGATTGGGGTTATAAGCTACAAATTAATGTTAATTTCGTTTAAAGTTTCTACTTATTTTCACTAGACAGATTTATGACTTGTGGTTTGAAACAAGTTTTTGATGGGCATTCTGAAAGTGATTTGATGATTGCAAGAATCAGCATTTAGTGTTTTTATAATTTACCTTTGCATGTAATTATTGACTGTTTTAACTGCTACAAAACTGATTATTGAGTAAAGATACATATTATACTTTACGTTACTTGAAGTTTATATTTGTGCAGGTTGATTCTCGGGTACTGAAAGCTGTGTCTTTACAACACTCGGATAATGCTGATGTAGCCGCAGAAGTGGTTCTTTTTGAGATCATTCCTTCTCTCCCTAAAGAACCACTGACAGTTGGTCATCAAGTAATAGCAACAGTTCACTCAGTTTCTTTGATGGTAATAGGTTTTCTATAACAGTTTATGTGTAGAATTATGTGTCTTTTTCTCTTGGTTCTTTGTAGATTACTGATTATTGGAGCTAATGTGTTTGTTGTGCATTATTGATTTGCTAGCTGTAGATGGTGGCGAAACTGGTCAAGTCAAGTCAACTATGGATCATATAGTTAGTAATCCACTTGCTGCTGAACATTCAACTAAAGTTCGTGTGTCGAGCTTTGATGGAAGTTTACTTGGTGCAGCAGAAGGTAGTATTGTAATGTATGCTCTATGTTTGCTTCTTTGATTTAGGGGTCTTTGGCTTTGTGTTATGAAGCTAATTGTTTATGTTTACGAGATCGATTTTGTAACATTCACTTTCTATGTTCGGATATAATGATTCAGATTTTGGTTATTTTAGAACACTAGTTTTCATACTAGTTGTAGTAAAATTGTTTACTTAAAAGAGCTAACCTTTTTTGTGAAAAAAACGTTTTTACCCATCATTCTTATTGTGAATCAAATATTTATACAAAATGTTGTAGATAGTCTGGTATAAGTTGAACTTTCATGTTTTGCTTTTAAATTTTAAACAACATCTAATAATGTTTTTTGGTCGTATTTTATATTCTGAAATAATCAGCATTTACCAAGCACTCCTGAAAACAGAATATTTGATTAGTATGACTTCAAACAGAAAAACTACAACCAAACAACCTCCATTGTAATGCATTCTGTTACTGCTCGTCATCCGGTTTCATTCGCTTAATGTCACATATCAGTTTTTTATATAGTGTTTTTGGTCTGTAACTCTTATGACATCTATTTACAGTTGTAGAGCCTGTAAGTTTGGAACCAACTACCATGTCTTCTGATCATGACGCGAATAGTGAAACTAAAGCTAACTGCGATGGTGTACCTATACTTTCGGAGACATTTGGAGAGAGCAATAATGTTAATGCTGATAGTGTCTCACCTATGCTAATATGTGAAAGTGTTCCTCATAATACCCATGATCAAGTATGTGAGAAAATTGAAGGTGAAAATGTTGATAATACAACTGTAATTGCTTCAGAAAGCAACAAGTTTGTAGGCATTTCTGAAGCAAATTTGGCTCCAAGTGAAGAATCAGATCCCAGTTGTTCTTCAAAAGCTCTTGTAAAACATGATTTTGCAGTCAAATTTGTTAATTCAGAGGATGAGTCAGCTCTGAGTTCCATGCTTACTAGATCACAGCAAATTTGTAGCACTGGATATCTTGATGAAGTTATTGAAGATGCTAAAAATAACAAGGTAAATTTGTATTGTTCCATGTTATATGCAACTTCATCAGTTTCATATGTTTATTTTAGATGTGGACTTTTGACTCATTTATGTATTATTTGATTTGGATCATATGGTGATTCTAACTCGTCTAACTAGTTAAAGTAGCTTGAAAGAAAACTTGTCTAATGGGTATAAAGTTGTTCAAAATTTTTAGTGATGCATAAAATTTTGTTAAAAGAGTAGGTAATGAATGAAGTAATAAAAATATTTTAGTCAAATTTGATATTTTATTCAATTATAAGAAACTTCAAGTTCGACAATCAAACCCATTTCGACCTGTAATAAAGATTACTTGTTTTGACTTGTTACTTATTTTTCCCATTTTCTGCTTTTTGTTTATTCCACGTACTTCTGTTTTTTATTAATATATGTTTTTTATATAGATTTGCAATTAAACTTTATATAGTGATATTTGCTACATTTGTTGCTTGCAGCATGCTTGTTGTCTTTATTGTGCTATGTAAACTTGATATTTACTGCAAAATCATTTTTATTTTGTATAGGATTGTTATTGGAAACTACAGTTTTCTGTTTTTGTTTGGTATCTATAAATAAGAAATATGATGTCCTCTAAAGTATCATGTTTTAAATTATGTATGGTGCAGAAGTCCCTCTCATTGGCGATGGATTCAGTTATTGATTTTATGAGAGCAGTAGAGTCTAAAGAAAAAGCTGCAGAAGAAGCAAAAGAGGATGCCACACGCGGTTGTTCTGATATTCTTGCTAAGGTGGATGAGGTTAAGCACGCGCTTTCAAGGGCAAAAGAGGCAAATGACATGGTTGTTTCTCGTTTACTGTAGTTTAGATTCATAACTACTTATCGGTATACTTATCTTTATGTTATTCTATTAGCATTATGGAGAAGTGAATGCAGAGAAATCCATCTTAGCCACTGAATTGAGAGAGCTTCATCATCGTTTGTTTACTTTGTCTGATGAGAGAAACAAAGCATTTGAAATTCTTGACGAGGTATGATTTTTATATCTGTCAAACTTTAGTTATTTGTTTGTTATGCTTAGTGGTGGAAAAATGGGCGGTCAAGCGAGTTGGAGTTACATGTCAAAACTTGTATTGTATTGTTATGGGTCAAAATGGACAATATATTTTTAGTTTTTTTTTGCCATTTGTGTATATATCTTATCACACACGTTTAACATGTATTGATGATTTACATTTTTGGTCTTTCATTTTTCAGATGCGTAGAGCTTTAGAGATTAGAATGGCGACCGCTTTAGAAGAAATCGCAGCAGCGGAGAATGAAAAGCTAGAACAAGAACTGTCTGCTCGAGAAGGGCTTTTGTACGAAGAAAGCCAAATGGGAAAAGTTGTTGAAGAGTCCAAGAAACTAAATCTAGAAGCTGAGGAAAATTCTAAGGTATGTGACATTAAGCCCTTTGTTATGCACTAATACCATTGACTAGTTTTCTGCTGCAGTAATTGATTTTCAAAATTTGGTATTTTAGTTGCAAGAATTTCTTATGGACCGTGGCCATACAATTGATATCTTACAGTAAGTCTCCGTTATTGTTATGAGTACTTTTCTATCTAGAGGTGGCAAAATCGGTGGATTGGGTAACGGGTCAAAACGGGTAATTTCTTTGTGCAGGTTAGGATATAGTGGGTTGATCCGGATTAACATGAAACGCTTTTGGCCAAATTTTTTGTTTTATTACAAACATGATTCTGAATATGACTACAAAAATAATAGTATTACAGTAGTAATCTTGCTTTTGAATTAACTGATTTAGTTAGTTTAATTGCATTACAAAGACACTTTTGATGTCTTTTGACCTTTTTGATCCGTTTTTGTTTTTGTCTGGTCTTTTTGATTTTACCCGTTTGACCCGGTTGAAAAACTACTATTCAGATCAATCTGTTTATACACAAATGGTTCAAAATTTTCATCTCTACTAGCTAAGATGATATGAGAAAAACAAATGAACTTCGTTGTCGTGTTCTGCACATATTTGCAGAGGAGAAATTGCTGTCAAATGCCAGGATGTGTTACTGCTAAAAGAGAAGTTTGACAAGCGAATCCCATTATCCCAAACACTTTTTTCTAGCCAAACATCATCAATCTTAGCCTCTTCAAGTTCGTCGTTCAGAACCACCCTAACACCGTTTGAGCCCGAGATAGAGACATATGAAACCCCAAAGAAGAGTTCCGAATGGGATGATCCATTTGGTATTCTCAACAAGAGCTCAAGATCAGATGCATCACCCATGTCTCTTACAGAAACTGTAAATTCTGTTAATTTAGAAGAAGAAAAGGTTGATGAACATAAGGGGACTGCTGATGATGATGGATGGGAGCTATTTGACAATGGTGACTACTTCCTGCATAGATGATGGAGTAGTTATTGATCATAAGAACAAATGCGGGTAGGCGTTTATTTTTCTTTTGGCAAAGTTATCAAGTATTTACCATCAAACGCGCGTTATTCGTCAACATTATTATGACATTGACATTCGGATGTAGTTATGTTTATAAGTTACTTTGAAGTTTTTAAAAAAAGATTTCTCGGTTTGTCATTATGTTACTATGCTGTTTTTTAGTAGAGCAGACTAGCATTAAGCAGGTCGAGTAGCGTGTCAAAACAGGTGATAGACTCTAGCTATTGTTTCGACTTGACTCTCAAGCACCAAAGGTCACCGTTTGATAATCGTGCGTAGAAAAGGTGGTTCGTTCAGGGGTTAGGGTAAAGATGTTCTTTCTATAAGAGTTTGGTTTACCCAAATGTTTGTTAGAACTGTGAATCCAGGGATCGTTCAGGAATTATCAGAATTGATTTGAATAAGTATTGATCGCGGAATTATCAATACTTGGTGTTTAATCTATTAATAATACTAAAATCAACCAATCAAACAAATAAAATAAGAATAATCAAACCGAAAGAACTCAATAATGTTGATCGTAATGCTTTCTTGTTGCTATTGATATTGCTGATCTTGAATACAATGATTCAGATAATGATACTGATGATTCTAATGATTCTCAACTGTTGTTATGTATGATCTATGTTGTTGATCTCGTATATATATAGAGAGATCTAATTCTGTTCTATTGCTAGCTACTTTTGTTCCTATAATTAAGCTAATTAAACTTATCCAAATCCTCTCCATGTTATCGGCTTAGAAATTTAAGATTTACAACGAATCTAATATGAATAAGTTGTTGATGTGACGTGGAATATTCGCTTGAATAATATGTCTTCCGTCGCCATTGACTCAATGTTATGCTCTGACATGTTGACTTGTTGACTATGTTGCGCACTTGATGATATGAAATCATACACGTTTGTTAGTCTTCCGTAGGAATTTACTCTTCCGCAGGTAACAAGTCTTCCGCAACAACACTTTGTTCTTCAGTACTTGTTCTTGTGATTCCGCAGGAGTTCTTGTCTTCCGCAGCAATCCCTCCTTCAGTAGCTTGTTCTTTTCTTGTTCAGCTGAAGTTGTTCTTCCGCAGGAGATCCACGATGTACACTTCAGTTATGTCCTAAGAACATCTACGGAAGAACACTTTATTCATCCGCAGTTGTTCCAACACTTAGTCAATTTTCCAAATTGACACAGTTTAATGTTTCCTGCACATTCACACATACATTCTGAAATATATTATATCATAGATGAATATATTAAATGAAGTGCAAATAAATGTTATTTAATCATAAACACAATTATAATCAAATATATTCATATTATATCATCAAGAATAATAATTACAATCATGATTACAAGAGTGATTTTTATCATCTAAACCTATACAAGAGATCTATCACTAACAAGAACTTTTTAGTTTTTTATAAATAGTCAGTGTGTATATAATTAAAAATAGTTTAAAAAAAAACGAATTTCTAATTGATATAATTTATCGTTTTACGCAATTTGCATAAAAATTGGGGGAAATAAATAAAAAATAATGCGAAATGCAAGCTTAAATTCCTAAAACTTGTTTGATTTAAGGCGATAGTTAAAACAAAGCAGGATATGTTATTTTCAATAAACCTTACCATAATCTATGTCATTTCAAACACATTGGAAGCTTACAAGGACCTCATAAATGATTTTGGATCTATTTTGCTTCATATATATATATAAATACTCTGAAAAATGTAGATTAGTAATAACAATATTGATACAATTTCTCCACATGATACTGAACTAAACCAACGATCAATTAATTGGTATGACAATTAATTGGTATGAGGATCCAATAATAACGAATAGTTTCTGAGAATTGACCTCGATGGTGAAAGTTGTAATGTGAATGAAATAGGACTGGGGAAGAAGATATGTTTCGTTCATGCGTGTAATAGATGGTTAGTACACATTTATATTTTCATCTAATTCTTACCATATACCAATACTGTATCCTGCTAATTTTGATGAGAACTGCATAGTTTACTACATGTTTATACAAATTAAAGTGTTCATTACATATTTACGGATGTATAACCATGATCGTAATAAGCCGGTGATTACCTTCAAAATCCTTCTGAGAAGCGGCAGTTAAGAGAGGTTATGCTCCCACATCGCCTTCAATTGTGGAGTGGTTATTGGAATCTCTGGATTGCCTTCTCACGTCGCCCTTTGTCGTCGCTCCTTTTGATACAAGATATAAGTATGTTAGGTCATTTATTTTTTTAATTCTATAGGTTTTTTCACTTTGTGTATACTTTGTCTATGACACTTGAAAGACGACAACAATCTAGGGGAAAGGAAGGATTTTCCCTCCATTTTTTAAACACGTATAACTTTTTATACGTCATTATCTTTAAGAAAAAATACATCATAAAATCGAGTATTTTATCATCTTTAATATAAGTATAGTATTGTTATATATTTTTAAAAAAAATCAAAATTTTATTAAAAACGTATTTGTGTTGTGCGTATAATTTGCGTCATTATTAACTGCGTAGTTATAACATAACGTGCATAATTATTTTTTATAACGTGAGTAATTTTACTTTGTGTAATAATAAATATAACTTGCGTAATAATATTATAACTTGCGTAATTACGAATATAACTTGCGTAATTATGTACCTTATATGTGTGATTGTGGCGCAGACGAACTATCCATCCACCAAAAAAACAAGTGTCACGCTCTGGTGATTTCGTACGTTTTGCACGAAAATTACACTTTCTATGATAACTGACCCCTATACACACACACACACACACACACACCCACATATATATATATATATATATATATATATACATATGTATAGGTGTATATATATACGCATATATATACTATATATATGTATATATATATATATATGTATATATATACATATATATCCATAGGGAAAAGATCCTAAGAAAACCAAGTAGTATTAAGAAAACCAAGAAAACCAATCTAGCCAATCAAAATTTTCTATTATTTATTTATATTTATTATTTTGAAAGGGTGTTTTAGTAATTGTGTATATAACTTATATTTAGTAAATAATCATTGTTGATTAAAATCCCTTATTTTACTCTATGATTGAACAAATCAGCCTACTTTTAACAAACTCAATCATCGATCATATTATTCTTCATCAATTCGATTCCTTCCATCTTCTTTTCTTCCTGATTCGTTGCTTCAATTGATACTACATAACAAATTTCAGGAAATTTTAATCCATTCCAGCATTCGTATATACAAGAAGGTGATAGTTTCTTTATTCTTTTCTATTGATTGATCGAGTCCAGCCTTATTTTTTTAGATTGTTGGTTTCGTATACCATCTTAGGATGATGATGAATGACTCATGCTTTGAACAAAAGACACATAATGATGATGAAAAATTAAACCTTGAAGAAATCAATGATGATGATGATGAAATCAAACCTTGAAGAACGATGATGATGAATTACGTATACAGGTTACGTACATGTATCAACATAACAGAATACGAAGTTGTCTACTAAAGAAATCGATGATGATGATGATGACAGTACTTGTTTTCTCATATTGCCGGGTTACGTATATGTAACTATGAGTTACATATGTAAAACTATCGGTTACGTATATGTAACTTATACACATATTCATAGCTAATAGTTTACATATGCAACTCGTAGCTACATGCACACAACTAAAAAATTTCTAGTTACAAAGTTCTCAACTATTACATATATGTAACCTATACAAGAAACATGACTTATGATTTATTCGGTTGAAGAAGCACACCAAATAAATATGTAATTACATAACACAAATACTTTGCATTATTAGGATTATTGAAGTGTTCAAAAAGTCGACATCTTTTTCATCCATTTTTTTCTACTTTTTGTGTTTCTGTTGACAATTCTTCTAGGTGTGTATACATATATGTAACATGGTTACATATACGCAACGCAAATTAAATATATGTCAACATGGGTCAGTAAAAAAAGAAGTCGACTTACATATACGTAAACGTTGAGTATATTTAAAAGTTTGAGGGACTGAATGAAAAAGAACGGCTTAGTTTTAGATTTACTTTGTAATACATATATGTAACTTTTGTGTTAAATTGTGTTTGATTTTATAATTTTCACGGATTCATGATTAGGGAGAAAAGAGAGAGTGAGAATAATTAGGAATTTAAAATTATAGACAGTTTCTAAAGTTAAAAAATTTTAATCTCCCAAAAATACCCTTAAACCTAATAATTAATTCATATAAACTTCTTTTAATTACAAAATTGTCATTATAAATCTTGATCATTGATTAAATAAGATCAAAGATGAAAAAAATGATTTTCTTAGTTTTCTTATAAAACTTGGTTTTCTTATGAACCCTCCCTACATCCATATATATATATAATATATATATATATATATATATATATATATATATATATATATATATATATATATATTATGTTTCTAAATGATAGATTTTTTAAACACTATATGAAGATTACGGTCAGTTCCAGCGTCTCTTTTCCTCTCATGTAAGCAACCCTCACACGGACCTCACGCAACACTAGTGCAGTGTTCATGCATGTACCATGGACCGTAACACACCCTGTGATCATGAGTATTACCTGTGCCTAAGAGTAGCTGCAATCTTTATTTTGCCTGAGTATCTGCTCACACTGATAAGTATCACCCTGTGATCATGAGTATATGACATTCCTCAACAGTATATGTTTGTTTGTTTCAACTCCATGGGTTCGAACATTGGATTAACACAATTATTGACTAGCATACATCCAATCAGTGAGGACAACATAATGTACCGCATGCCTATGGAAATTAAGTTTGTTCCTTTCTTATTATAACAATACTCTCTATTTAAACTCGTAACAATAGCATATGACAACCTATACTCTACCCGTTATCATAAAACTATAACGAGCATTAAAAATGACAAAATCTAATTAAGGCATCAAATGTTCCCTCATAGTACAGTCCACATTATAACAAGTATGTACAAATCTAACCCCAAATCAATCCTAACCTACATCATACCTGAAGACTCTATGATAAATTCTGCAGCCGCACCCATCGCACCCACCCCGCCAATTTCCAGCAAAGCCAATGCTAGTTCTTCCTCGTCCCACTTTCTTAGCCCCTTGCTCAGTCTCCTCAAAACCTCGACATCGACCTCACAGGCCCACTTAGGCGTACACGAAACCATTAAACTCACAAAACCCGACACGTAAGCCCTCCATGTTGCTTTATTACAACCAAGTGAAATCTTACCATCGAGTGCACTCGCCATGAACTCAAGGTGGGCCCCGAGGATAATCGGACGTTTTTTAGAAGCTGAAGATGCCGAGTCAATACCCCAAGCAAATGCACCCGATAGAATGGTGAAGTAAGCAAGAGCACAGCCTCTGAGCATACCAATCATCCCACCAGAGTCAACTTTATTCAGGTCTGACCGGTGGACAGAAATGAACCATGAGGGTAAGGTTTCTTTGATTAAAGTTTGTACCAAGTTTAACCCGCCAGTAATCCAGACTAGTGAAGCCCCGAGTGAGGCGGCTACTTTGATACGGGTCATGGTTGCAGAAAGAGAAACCTCACCATATCTTACAATGGTTCCACTTTTGGGGTTTTTTATTTTTTCAATTGGGATACCCGTGGTTAAGATATCATTGACCGAATGCATTAATAGAGAGACTATTTCTTCAGTCATGAACAAGAGGTCTCGAACACTACGGTGGACTCGCAAGTAGAGGATTCCAGGTGCTACGGGGGTGATCCCTCCTGAACAATGCGACCCAAATCCATGACCTAGAAGGTTACCTGCCAAAGATGCTAGCTGATTAGATTCTACGCCATTATATGTAAATATTTGTTCTCCTTTATATAAATGGGTGCACTCTTTTCAGAACCAATAATATGTTAAGAACGGGATAATGTGCTTGCATAAACAATAATCAGAGGTTGTCGGAGAGAGAAATAGAAATGGTTACATTAGCGTCTTCTCTATCGCATTCAAAGCAATAGGTAAATGCATTATAGAATGCTCTTCATTCTTAACATATTACTTGTTCTGAAATGAACGCCCCTATATATGTGTGTATTATGAGCTGTTTTATGCACTAAATATCGGTTTTTGTTACTACGTAAGTTAGGCTGTTAATCAGTCTTTGGTAAAAGAATCTGCAAGTTTGTCATTACCGACTCCACCGCAGTTTGTGATGACAGAAGGAGAAGTCAGGCCAAGAGTAGACTGGAAACAGACTCTCAGAAGCTGGACAACAGATTCATTGTTCTGGTGAAATACGGTCCGGGATGCAGAGAAAACAAGAAAGTTGGTCCAACGTTTAGCTTTTTGGGTCCAGAGAGCGACTATGATGGGCATGCACGGCCATGGACAGCATGCACCAAGGGTGTTCAATGCTGGGCCAGCCAGGTTCAGCAAGGGTTCAGTGATTCTATCAACTTTGTAGGTTATTGTAAGGCTCACTAGAGCAGCAAGAGGTAAAGGAAGAGTAGCCGATGATGTCCCGCCTGCAAGGAAAGGTGTTTTTTTCACGTAAAGATATTGACTAGTAGATAAACAAGTTGATCAATGTGCAGAACAGTTCATCTGTCATTTACAAGTTACAACATTTTTAATCATATCTAACGGGTCAAATGGTACAAATTCAGATAACAAGGAAACAAGTCAAAAGAGTCAAAACAGGTTAAATTTTGCCCAAAGCGATAGCTATTTCATATAAATTTCTATATCCTTTTTATTCGGTGAATTAGAGTATTATTTTTAAAGTCTACTTTTGTAATCGTAATTTACAGCATTAACTACATGTTTTCAGAAATGAGCAGAAAGGTGTTTGTGGGTCAACCCAATCCGACCAAGCCCATTTCAACCCATCCCAAAATGTATTGTTCTGACTACGACCCACTACCCAATCAGCCCATTTCGACCCTTGCTATGGGAGTATGGGCTATATAGTCATTATCAATTTTACCTGTTACCTAACCCGCCCAACCCAATCATTTTTCCACCTCTAAATTGAGTCGTACTTAAGTAATTAGGCACACATTAATAAGGTTTCAATTTACTAAAGTTCAGTAGCCACAGTAGATACTTAAAAATTAGTTTCCAACAAGCCATACCTGCAAAAAGACTTGGAACATCTACTCCAGTTGCAGCCAATATTTTATTTATATTTTGCTCCACCATGGACAAGTTTGCAGCAGGACTTGGCCAATCGGTTCCATTCATAGATGCAGGCTTCCAGAGACCTCTTGTTGTTTCAGCTGAAAGGTAACTTACAATAGTTACCATGGAAGCAGGAAGGAAGTCAGCAAGACCTTTGAGTCCTGAAGTAAATGTCACCATCAACTAAATTCAACAGGGAATAATTGAACAAGAGACATCTTGGGCAAGCCTTCAAAGTAATAAATCAAATAAATGAAAAAAACATAGTATTTACAATTAAAAAAACTCGTTTCTAGCAAGTCACATAAAAAAGGATAAGTATCACTTTAGCACTTGGATAAACATAGAAAACAGATGTAGCAAAATGGGCGGGTCAGAGAGGACACACTATCCAAATGTTTCAGTAACTGATTTAGTGTGCCACACAAGATCACAAAAAAATATAATGTTTCAATGACAATTCAACTTATTGAACAAAATGACTTTGGGAGATTTAACCATTAAAAATATACTGAGTGACTTTTAATCTATTATACCTGTGATTTTAGGTATCAAACCACCAAAGTTAACAATAACCATAATTGTCCCATTTAATTATTAGTAAATGGGTTTAAAATGCCACCTCAAATAGAATACTAACCAGTAGTGAGTTCACGGGGTGACAATCTTCCATGAGAACAGGCTGTCAATGCGGCACCAAGTGCAAATGGAACAGCTTCCATAATATCCCAAGCAGGAAGTTTAAGACGTAGTGTATAGTCATCAGTTACAGAACCAGATGAATTGCTACTTCCAGATGTTGTAGGAGTCAAACTTTGGCCGCCTCTATTCATTTTTCTAAACATCATGTTCAAAAGTGCTTCAAATATCTGGTAAACGGATGTTCCAGGTTTGAGATCAGATAGGGTTGAAGCAATACATGCTTGATGTTGTCTGTACCAAAGTTTTAAATTGGAAATGAATCCAAAAACACAGGACCTGGAGATGACAGATCACAGTACCTAAAAAACCGTTTTCTTTTCTTTGGGCTTCAAGTGAATTTCTACATGATGCCAATTGAGAATTGCGTGCCAATAAAAGGAACTCAGGTGTTAGCTGAGACCCTACAGGGGTTATATCCCCCACACGCTCAAAAGGTGGTTGATCAAACCTCCATAATTTCAACAAAAGGGTAAATGCATTTGAGAATACAGCAAGAGGGCATAACTTTTCCCCAGTTGGAAGAGTCCATGAAACCACGGGTGAACATGACCCAAAAACCTCACATATGGGCATCAACACACCAGCAAGATGTGGAACCTAGAAACAAGCATATATATGTTAGGTATTGCATCTAGGCTATTTGAAGCTAGAAACCTCATATGGGGACACTATCACACTATAAAATGTTTCCTGTAAATATGTTGACCTCTACCACACTACTTACAAGGAAAAATATATAGAAAGAGCACACATATTGAAGTTTACTTACCAAGCCATGCAAGGAAAAAATCTGAATACAATCAATAAATGATATCCCAAGGAGAAGAACATTTAGGAGGGGAGCACAAGCTAACAAATGACTCACGGTCCCAGAATAATCTGGGGGAGCTGGAGGTGAAAGCAGCTTAATGATGAAAAAACCAGTATGTTCCTGCATATACAGCCAACAATATATATGATAATAAATTTATTATACCGTTACCATCGGAAATACTAATAAGATATGTGTCAAGTGTTTGATGATAAAAGAGAAGATAAAGTATAATAAATATTTATAGAAATAACAACAACAATAATACCAATAATGGGTTCAGGTTGATAAAAGAAACCATATTAATACGCAACACTCACTTGTATATTCCATCCACGAGTCAATGACGCCCCACATAGAACTGTAGCAGCAGAAATCTTCTCGGCATCTGTACCATCAGTTGCAATTCCATACAGTTTTTCAATTTCAGCTAAGCTTCCATTAAATCCAAGAGCTTAAATTCAGTTTCATACCACTGATTGATTAGAAAAAGTACTAATGATAATACATGTATACTAATGAACATACTAATTCAGTAATCCACCCTTTCACATTTAAAAAGATAAAGAGCAACAATCCACTTTCAAGACAGAGATGCGATAATACTCCAAACACACCAGAAACTCGTCATGTTAATCCCTTCCTGGTACAAGCTGAATTGCCTTTTTCTGTATTCAAATTGTTAGTTTCTGGTTTTATGTAATTATTTACTTCATTGAGACCTGTGCAACACTTTATAAAGTTAAAGAGTAGGATTTTCAAAAGAATCATTTTCTGAATATAGGTATGCAACAAATTAATCAGCATACTCCAAGAAAATGGAACTCTTTGTGACCTATTAGCATAAGCGAGTCTAAAGACACTTTAAGATTAAATGGTGCACATGATACATATGAAAGATGTGAAACTGATCAGTAAGTGATCTATACTTAGTCTCCAGTTGATGGTTTCTCCAAAGTAAAGCTAACAAGCTGCTGATGAAAGTGAAAATTTGGGGCAGGAAGAATTAGCCATGAAACCACTAGGTAGACCCGGAGTGAGAACATCATAGTCAAGGTTGACTAGAATAAAGGTATAAAATAAGAGTTAAACACTTTATAAGGACCAATATACATCATACCTTGAAGCTGGAGTTGAAACCAAAGCATGCACCATGGAAGGAGTTAAAGGGGACCCCTTCATTAATGATGACCAGCCAGACATCTGGCCAGTGATGGGGTGAGGTAATTGGTTGGTATGTCCCTTGACATAACCAGGCCACAGATATGCTGATGTGTCTAATAAATGCCTTGCAATACAGGCTTCTACAATCAGATGTCTAAGATCACCAGCTGCAGACATTAAACAACCAAAAACCCACACGTTAGAAAGCACAAAGATCTAGGAAAGAAACATTTAACAACAAATCTTAAAGATACAAATAGAAACGCAGGAAGATTGTCCAGAATGATGCCTGAGGATCCTTATTATACCATGGCTACAAGGAAAGAAACATTTTAACAAATCTGAAAGATACAAATAGAAAAGCAGGAAAATTGTTCAGAATGATGCCTGAGGATCCTTATTATACCATGGCAACAAACAAGAAATGGATCATAAAAATCCGATAATGACCCACCAACACAGGGCTGAAACTCAGTAGCAAAATAAGAACATAACTAGGGTAAAAAGAGCACAATGAATAAACAAATAGTACGTTTATGAATTATGTTTCTCAATTACTGCTTCAGAATCATTGGGATTTGAATGCTTACTGTACCGACTTATAGTTTTAGTCTTTAGGAATTAGGATCAAGATTTATAGCATTGGCTGATGACTTTTCATTCCCAATCCAATACCTTGTAACTAAATTGGGGGATGATTTATCATGCCTCTTATTAAAAAGCACCATTTTTGAAGGAAAGAAACATGTAAGGTGAAGAAATAAAAATATATAAGAAAATGTAAGTAAGAGGAAAGAGAGTTACTGACAACAAGTGACTGGCATGTCATTCAAGCTTACACCATCTAGGTAACCACTTCCAACTCCTATACCCGAGAAAAAGAACATAGCTTTAGCAGCTGCTTGATTTGCCAAAGAAGTCACAGAGGATGGTGGGGTCAATAACCCTTCGAAATCACCCAATTGTTGTAGGCTGGCAAGTAAGCTCTTACGACAGTTTCCGAACACCTGTGGTTCACTCCTTATATGCATTTTCCCTTGCTCACTTTCCTCAATAAGAGCACTCTCTTCTTCATCAACAATATTGACAATTGCAAGGGTTGTTATACATAATAGTACACATAAACACGTGTCAAGCCGAGGTATTGGACCCTCAACAGCACCGTCTTCCTAACAAAATATAAGTGTGGAATAAAACATGTTTTAGGGGCAAATGTTAATTCTATTTTTTCAATCAAATAAAAGGTATACCACCATTGTTAACGTTAATCTAAAAATGTTTTATACACGTTTTTACCCTTTGAACAAGACGTAAAGCTGCAATCCATAAACCGAGAAATGCATCCTGCCAGGAAGCCTGAGTAATTGCTTGATGGGCTTTAAGTAAACCTATGATAAGAACTGATTTGTCAATAAAACCTTACAACATAAGCACCATCACCGATGCACAATAAAAAAATGATTCTACCAGTAAGGGTTTCAGCAGCACTTGTGGTAGCCACAACTGTTCCCTCCATAATGTCTTCAAGGTACAGATCAATTGGTAGCCAAATTGCTGAATAACTAGCATTATGACTAAGACCTGCAGATGATACAAGCGATCCCGAAGCCATTACTGCATGGAACTGTTGCAAGGATACTGATTTGCATTCCCATGCCCCTAGCGCACGGTTATCAGATGTTAACTGCAAAAGAGCCTCAGGACTAATATCTTTGGAACTTCTCAAGGATATTGACTTTGCTGCCAGAAGTCTCATATTATATATGAAAGATCCCCAATGTAGAGGCCTAAAATGAAAATTAGCAAATTTTCAGATCAGAGATGATCAAAGTTGATCATGTATAGAAAAGGGAACAAAAGGATGGAAATAGCACAGGGCATCAAATCTCTAAATAAACATGGTAATATATATAGAAACCCTCTGCACTCACATATTTCGACGTGCCAAGTAAAGGATCCTGGAAGTTACTTTATTTCGGTAAAGTTCTCCAATAATCTCAATGGCTAATGTGGTATTACTTTTGTACAATCTGTCATTGCAATCAACTTTCTTTGCTCCAATATTATGATCATCAATTTCCATCTCTTGTGGTTTGATTGGCAAAATAGACATCTTTTCAGGTACAAGGTCCAACAATCCTTCATCATCTAATGATGCATCAAGCAACTGCCACACTATCACAAAGATAAACTCAACTAAAAGAATCCCAGGTTCACTAGAGAGAATGCCAAATCCCTGGGAGAGGTGAAGAACATCATCTATAGATTTCATGATTCTGCAATTGCATTGTTAACATATGTCAATCCATCTGTGTCCAAACAAACCTAACCACTGCCATGTACCATATACAATCTCAGAAAACACAAGATGGAAGCTATAATGAGCATCAAACATATGAACTTCCATATAGGAAACGCAGCATGTCAGCACTAGAGTGAGAATCTTACTTGTGATATTTGGGACCCTTAACTTCAGAAGCCAGTGGAAAAACAAGTCTCCTGAGGAGCTCCAAATAAAGCCTATATGCAGCAGGTTGGCTTCTGCGACTCGGGACTACACTACAAGCATTCAACAAATTTAAGTCAGTTAAACTAAGATCGTCCAAAGGGATAAAATTGTGCAGCATAATTTTGGGCCAAAAATTTTACAACATAATCCTACTCAAATTGTGGAGAGCATAATGTTAAACATGGCGGCTAATAAAAAAAACTCTTTCTAACCACAACAGCACAATCGAGTGTTTGAGTTCAAGTTTGATAGCAACATGATCAAACTACAAAAAAAAAAAAAAAAAAGGACTTTCCTTTTGCACCCTGAAATTACAAATTTCTGCTTCTGCTAAGTAAGCATTAGAAACACCACTAAATTGATCCTATAACATGTCAATGCTGATTTAAATACTACTTACCAATTTTAAATTCATTAGTCCTCAAAATACATTCTAGACTAAGTTTAAGCTGTCAGAAACCGTAAACATTAAACTCCTAGCCACTAAATATTTTTCTTAAAGTTTTAGCTCTAAGTAGAGCATCAGTTTTTTGATAAATCCTTTCAGGAAGCTTTAGCTTATTTCCATATATTGTAGCTTACAATACTGGATTCCAGAGTATTCTCTGCCACTCCCCTGTTCTACTGCACTGTTTACAGTGCAACATCAGTCACCACATCACCTCTAATCTCCTTACGCATACTTAACAAATCAAATATCAAATTCAATCATACTAACAACAGTGAGATTCAACACACAAACCTGTTCGAAAGCAGAGCGAGAACGAGCAATGGCGGAGCGATCCTAAGCGCGATCGCTTTCTCCAGAAACTTCCACGCAATCGGCACATTATTCGACCAACAGATATCCGCAACGAGCAACTCCGCGACCTCCGTCGACGGCAACGAGACTCCGGCAGCCACGAGCACAGAAGACACCTCCGACGCCCAAATCAACGGATCCGTACCCATACTCTGCGCACACTTCGTCATCTCCATCACTCCGCCCCACACGGCGGCGCTCGTCTCCGGCGACATCGCCACCGTACCACCAGCCCTACGGATTGTTAATTGATTCAATAAACTTCCATTGAGAATATTGTTGTAGAAGACTGTTGAGTTTGTTGCACTTGTAGTCGGTGTAAAGGGGCGGGGTGGGGGATATTTATATTGAAATTGATGCATTGGGAAATATTTATAAATAACCCATGCATAATAATATTGTTTTAATAATATGCCTTGAGGATTTGGATGTTGACGTTTTGGATATAGAGCCAAGAGTCATGTATGCCTTTTTGAAAAAGTTGATAGATTTTGCTATTGTTTAAGTGTTTGATAATATTTGTTTGTTTGTTGTTTTTTATTGGTGCCACACATGGGGTGACATGTGAAAAATAAAAAAAATTTACATACTTGAAGAAAGATGTAGTTTTTGGCATGCCCGTCACCGGTACGGGGTTAGTTTTAAATTTTTGTAAGAACAAATTCAGTGAATTGAGGGATGGTGTTAGGTGATTTGATTATTCTACACTGATATTGAAGCTTTATTTTGTGTTAATATTGAATGTATTAAAATTAGTATGTTATGTGATATTTACAAAAATATAACACGTACTTTTAATAATATTTATTTTTTTGTTGTTGTTACACCTTAGGGACTTCATATGTTCGTCATGTACAATTACCAAGGTATTTATATTTCTTATGAAAAATTAGTGATAGATGGTATGTATCTGAAATTCTAACCACTTAAGATCATACACGGGTTCAAGTCTTCATGCGAAAACTTGTATTCGTCAATTTATGATTAATCAAGCATCTAATGAATGAAACTTGTCTCGATACGAATTCACTGTCGGCACCTCGACTGGAAATATTAATCAGGTAGGCTTGACCCAAATGGGCAAATAGTAATTGCTTACTTTTTGGATCACTTTCAATCCCTTAAACCAATACCAGTTGCATCATAAGCTAAATTTCAGAGCTTACACGTAAACGGGTCAGAATTGTTATCAATACCCATTACATTATAGCTAAATTTCTAAGTTCAGCTAAATCAATCACTTCATTTTTGTAAACGGGTCGTATATGTCACCTCTACTCGCGAATCGATGGATCCAATCGCAAATACAATGTGTGTCCCAAACAGTGGAGAAGGTGGTTTTCCAAAAGAGTAATCATAAAAGTTAGTTAGAACTCAAACTACAAAATTCAGAACTGTGCAACAAATATCTAGTTGAAATCGTAAAAAAAATACAATGCATATTTCTAACCGCCCCTAGCTTCTCTTCTAGTGGCATCATGGAGCAGCTCGATATCGACTCCATCAGGCGGTAATTGCACATATCTCACTACTGATCCTCTGATGAAACAGTTCCTCACTGAAAGCTGCCATTTCACCAAACATTAGCACACACCAAAGGTAAACGGTAACACCACCATTAATCTCAAAGACATGGTTTAAACAAACAAAGAGTGTTATTATGTCGTAGCAAAATCTACGTATGTAACAAATAATATGAGATAACAGCCTTGAAAATTATGGCATCATGATTTAATTTCCACCATCATGGTTTAAACAAAAGATAAGACCCTAATTAGGCCAAAAGTAGGGATCGCAAATTGGGCAGGTCACGTAGTGGACTTTTGGTCAAAAGACTAGCATTGGTACGCTTCAAAACTGGGTCGGGTTGGCCACTTTGTCCAATCCTTTTTCAATAATTAATGTGTTTAATATGTATAAATACATTATTACAACATTAATCTATTTTCTAACACATTTAATAAGACTATGGGTGATGGTTGATCAGTTTCCTTTATCAGTTATATAATTGTTCTACCCACTTGATCTGTTGGAGACAAAACAATGCGGATCAACCTATTCATAAGGGGGTCAAAGTTGACGAAAATTCTAAGCCGAACAGTTCAATATGGTTTCAGCATTTCAGGACAGTGGTGGTCGGCAGGACTGAGAGAGTAACCGGTTTGGTGGTTTAACGGTTCAGTTTTGGAGGTTTGAAGTGCTTTTATTATTTATTTTCGAAAATTCTAAGCCGAACCGCTTGGATCTCAAATCGGCTGACTTGCTTCGGTTTGAGTGATTTCAAAGGTTTTTGAACACCCTTGGTGTAATGTTTTTAAATACTGTATCAGAAGGAATTCATGACCCTTTACCAATGTAATCATGTGTGTGTAAATTCAAATTCTCTTGACATTTAATTTTATCGCCAGGTACATGTCTAAAACCTAAATTAAACTTGCTTAAATGACTCGGTTCCACCTACTGATTATTAACCGTGAGAAGCCACCTGATAGGTTAACGATCAGAGCCTCAAACCATGAAGTTAGTTTTAACAGCAAAGTTTTCAGATGATCTGAAAAGATTGAGCCAAACTTTTAACTCTGTGCAAAGGAATCCTGTATAATTTAATAAGAATGGATCACCAAACATCAATGATTCAATTTCCAACCACTTGAACAAGTATCAACTAGGTGGTATAAAGTTAACTAGATACAGTTTCATCAAAGAGTCTCATGACTACATACACTGATACACATCAACTTTGCATTTAGAAAGAATTATGTTCGAAACGCGGTCATCTGAGGCTAGTAAAGACGATAACAGTTCCCCAATTATAAAAACCGTAATTTGAGTTTCAAACTGAAGCGAGTAACAACACCAACAGTTACCCAATTACAGAACCCTAAATTGAGTTTGCAAAATGAACATAATCAATTCTCTAATCTAATCTAATCTAATCTAATCTGAGTCTATGAATGTGAAGATCAAAATCAATTTCAAATAACCTAAATCCCAAACTAAAAGCGAACAAATACAAAATTAAGATGCGTACCATGTGAGGAAACTTTTCTTGATCAACAACTCTGGTGTTCTCGAGTTTGATGTTTAGATATTGATCGACCGAATGAAGGGTTCCTCTGATGGCTAAATCGTTCTTCAGTTCCACGGTGACTTCTCTTCCGACCAAATCCTTGAAGTACGAGAAGAACAACTGCAACAACCGAAATTTGAGCGTAATCATTATGAAATTCATATGAACAGTTGAAGATCGGAGAAACGAAAACAGAGAATGATAATTACCATTTTTTAGGGTTTGTCTTAGAGTGAAATGTGTGTGAAACTAGCCCTTGAGCCTTTAGAAGTCGTTCAGTTTTAAATATTTGAAGAGTGTGTAAACTTGTATACGATGCTCGCGATGTAGAAACTCATGAAATTACGTATTTCTTTATCATATAAAGTGTGTTAGAGTATTCACTTTAGAGACTATTTTTCAAAGATTTTTTATATTTTACATTTTCATTCCATCTTTAAACTTTAGAGTTTTGTGTATAATGATTCTTATCATAAATATTTATTATTCATCAATTTTTATATTTTTGTGGGTGTATAAGAGAGATAAATAATAATAAAATAAGTGTTTGTAAATAAGATAAAGATAAAGATAGAGAATGACATGTAAGATGTTAAACAAAGTTAAGAAATAATTATAAAGAAATATAATACATAGTTAAAATATAAAGATAGAAAAGGAGATTCTGTTGTGAATGCTTTTAGATGTGTTTAAAAAATTTGGCGGAATTTGATTAAAAGTAAATAATTGTAGCCTATTTTTAAATCTACATCTCTAACGTCTTTCTTGCGTGATTACTCACATAGAATATGAATCGTTGATTCCCTAGATCAATGGTTGTTATCATTCATACATTTTCTACAGATTCATCACTTTATACCGTAAACTTTCTCTCTCTCACACTCTCTCTCTCTCTATATATATATATAATATATATAATATATATATGTATGTATGTATATAGGATGAAAATCAAATAGAACAACTAAAATATGTGAGAACAAAAAGAACAACAATTAACCAATTAGATTTTTTCTTTTCTTTTTATAATTAGTTTTATTAGAAGGATATAATTGTAATTTACATAACATAATTAATTAACTAATTAATTTAGTAACTATTTTATTTTAGTAAATATACATCATTCTTTTAATTTTTGTAATCTGTCATCTTTAAATCGAATTAAACATGACCTTATTATATATTAAAAATCAAAACAAGAAGATTTGATATATTTAACACATAATAACTTAATTAATTCCATCAATTTTGAAGATGCATTTTTTTCAATCATTTCTTTTTTTAATATTTTTTTTAAATATCATAACAAACTAAACATGTTTTAGTGACAGACAACATTTTTTTCATTTCCTATTTTTTTCAAATACCAACTTTTTTATTCAAATATCAAATATCTTTTCTACATATTGTATAGCAATCCTTCACATTGGTTTGTGTTGTATGTGTAGGACAATTTGGTACACATATTGTACGAGTACGCTTTATACAAATTGCCTAACCATTGATCAAATATTTTTTTATACAAATATCAAATATTTTTATACAAATAATTTTCCTTTCTTTATCTAAAAGTTAACAAAAGATTTTTTATATAAGCATTGTATGAGTATGCTTTTTAAAAAAAATTCTCAAAGAATTCTTTTATTAATGGAGTCCTTTTATGTGCAAGTGTTTTTTTTATTATTTTTAGATTCATATTGTAGGAAACACTTAATGCAAGATTCCAATATTTTAAAAAAATAATAAATATTAATGTAACTAATTTAAAATATTACTTTACAGAACTTTAAAGTAAATTTCTTAATTCAAAATTTTACTTATGATTATTTCATAAATAATTTATTGAACAAATTACTCGATTCCTACACATAATCGTAGAACCTATGCGTCATGTCTTTTACCTACATAATCGTTCAATAATCTTACACATGAATTTTTTTTACATATGTAAGTAAGTTTTAGTTTTTTATGTAGGAATATTTAAATTCATGTAGGTAAATTTCACTTTTGTGGAGGAATACACTCCATTAGTGATGTGTGCTATGAAAATCCTACAACACCCCCACATATGATTCCTACACACAATTTGATTTACACATATTCAATTAAAATACCCTGCATATGATAGAACGTTACTTACACCAATTCAATAAATGTCTTCACTTGACTCACGAATACCTATACTTAAAGAACATTTAATCTGATCTAGTGATACCAATAACAAAAAAAAAACTATATTACACAGGAGAAAAAACATAAAAAATGACATCGATTGCTAACTTGAACATCAAATAAACTATAATGACCATATACAACATACATTAGTTTCACAATAAAAATTGATTAGGCTCTCTATAAATAGATTACTTTATTTAAGAAAACATGATAATACATATATTTGCATTGAAAAACCTGTAATAGCATATTGACTAATTTACCCCAACACTCATTTAAAATGGGTTACAATTTTCATTTATTTACTACATTGCCATTATTTAATCTAGCCATTGATTGCATTTGATCTATGGTTAAGATTAGTTCTTTTTGTTCTTGCAAAAAATATTATTCTGTCATGAACCCTCCTCTCTCTCTCTCTCTCTCTATATATATATATATATAGATATATAGATATATATATATATATAGAGAGAGAGAGAGAGAGTTAGGATCATTACAAAACCATTTTTATTTTCAGAACCACAGAACCATTGATTTACATAAGTGTAAATTAAGTTTGGTGATACTTAATCTATTTTACATATGTGTATATCAAATATGAACAATAAATTATGTAAAAGAACTAAATATCACTAGCTTTAACTTACATTTATGTAAATCAATGATTCGTAATTTACATTTATGTAAATCAATGGTTCTTTTGGTTTTGAAAATAAAAAGTGATTCTGTAATGATCCTGACCTATATATATATATATATATATATATATGGAAGAGATTCTAAGAAAACCACACTTTAGATTCCCGTATACTTGAGCAGGTTTATATATGAAGAGGTGGTGTTTCATATATATTTGATTTTTTTGTTCATCTTCATCATCGTCGAGGTACATATACGTAAGCAGGTTTATATATGGTTGTACATCTATTCACTATAATTTTCTTTAGATTCCCGTGTACTTTTTAGTGTTACGTATATGTAACTTATCAAGTTATAATATGTATAAATCAAGTTACATATACGTAATCACGTCAATATGTGGGTCAATTTTCGAGTTTAATAAATTGTTTTGCACTTGTTATATGTGTTATACTTAAATATACGAAAATGGAAACGTTTGTATATATTGTATAATTTATCAATGTAAATTAGTAAGTTATAAAATTTAAAAATCTATTTTGTTGGTGAATTTAAAGCTTGATGGGTTATGTATACGTAACATAGTGTTTCAAAAGTGTGTAACATAGTGTTACATATATTAAAAGTGGTTGTTGTTTAACGTGATTACATATACTTAACTTAACTGGTGTTCATTTGTTTTTTTCTTACTCCATTTATATCTAGTTCTTTCAATATATAAAAATTAGTATGATTTAGTGTTTAAATTATTATAATATGTTAGTAAATAGGAGAGGGTTAGAAAATTTTGGTTTAAATTGAGAGAGAGAGTTAGTGATTTTAGGGATTTAATTAACTAAATGAAAGTCTCCATATAATTTATAAACATGTTTTACCTATTATACCCTTATAAGCTTATAATTAAATCCTTTAAACACTATATATTTACAATCTTACCATTGTATAATCTCAACCATAGAACACATAAATCAATAGTGGATAGATGGTTTTCTTAGGAACCCTCCCCTTAATATATATATATATATATATATATAGGGGAGAGATCCATTGAAAACTATGTTATAATTGAAAACCATAAAATCAATATCTAACCATTGATCATACATTCATACCTAATCAATGGCTTATAATAATAGTGACATGATTATAAATATTATGATGTTTAAATGACAAGATTTCAATAAATAAGGGTAGTTTAAGTAAAGCTAAAAATTATGTTTCTCTCTCCTTTTTACTAATCTAGTTTTTATTTCATCTCTTTTAACTACTATAAAAAAATAATATGTGTTACATATATGCGTACTTCATAAACTACATATACTTAAAACATATACGTAGCAGTTATAAATAATAGTATTTGAAAATAAAACACTTACATATAAGTAACTTATACTAATGCATATATGTAACTCATTAATCAACAAAAACGAGAAATACATATACATAAATCATTAGTCAACAAAACATGAAAGACATATGTAAAATAAAAGAAATACATGATGTGAGATAGATATATTTACGGAAAGCATAACTTGAAATTGGATTACAATCGATCCGAGTACATGTGATAATGCCACCAAACATAAGAAAAGCTTAAATAAACAGATTGTATTACGTATACGTAACACAGATGTTATGTATACGTACATCAGGTTTACGCATATGTAACATAATGTAACATCAGCGTTACGTATACGTAACACAATGTAACATCAGCGATACGTAAACATAACATCAACGTTACGTATACGTACATCAGTGTTACGTATAAAAAAGTAGTGTTCATCTTGTTCATGGTGTTTCACTTTCAAAACTAGAAAGATAATAAATTAATTATAGTTAATGAATTAATTGTTTATGGAGACAATCAAGGAATTTATAACATCCAAAATTAAAGGGGGTTAAATTACATTTCTAGCCTTCTAATTAAGAAAAGAAAAATTAAAAAGAAAAATATATGATTGGTTGGCCTTGGTTTCTATGATTTTCAAATATAAACATGGTTTTCATTTAATTTATATATATATATATATATATATATATATATATATATACACACACACATATAAGTACAAAAAACGTACAAAGCATACAAAGTCACCAGAGCATGACATGTGTATTTGGGAGATGGATTATTTCGTCCGGCCACAATTACGCATATAAGATGGATAATTACGCAAGTTATATTCATTATTACGCAAGTTAAAATTACTCAAGTTATAAATAACAATTACACATGTTATAGTTATAATTAAGCACATCATATGATAATTACGCAAGTTATTTTCATAATTACGCAATTATAATCGTGCAAGTTATACGCACAGCACATTCTTGATCTTGGCTTTTTAAAGAAAAATATACGAATGCTATACTCAAATTAAAGAGAATAAAATGCTCGATTTTATGGTGTGTAATTTTTTTAAAAAAATAATGTTGTATAAAAAAGTTATATGTGTTTGAAATATTTGAAGGAATTTGGAAAAAGTTAACAATTATAGGCTATTTCCAACTCTACCACTCTAATCTCTTCCTTGCGTGATTACTCCATTTCTAATCTGAATCGTTAATTTCCTAGATCAATAGCTGTTATCACTTCGTACACTTCGCATAAATAATCACTTTGTAGGGTAAACTTTTCCTATACATGTAATTTTATTATTTTTAAGATTCTTGAAAGAGACGCAAATTTAACATATTGGCACCATTAAGCTACGTGTAACATGTCCTTTGGTGTACGATAATATAATCATCTTATAAATTTTTTTGTAAAAGAACGAGCTTAGGTTCGTCTAAGTTTGAACTGGTTTAAGACAAGTGAGTTTGAATTTTAAAACCTCAACTATGCTCGTGAGTAATTTTCAAGTTCGAGTTAAACATGCGATTGGCCAATCTATTGCTTGTTAATTTCCTAGTATACATTTATAACCACTTATATATATATATATATATATTATATATATATATATATATACATATATTTATAATTAATATGTATTTAGTTAATTTTGTCATAATTATTATAGAATAATTATGTAAACTAAAAATTTGAACCCCGCGCGTTGTCGCATGGTTCTTTTGTTATAATGATTAACTTCCTCGTTCGGGATTCTGATCTTCTTCCTTCTCTCTTATCATGGTTGGTGAACACCAGTTGATCTAACCATTTAACCACAATCAATGGTGGCTAATTCCCTTCGACCAGCTGACCATCTTTATTCATATTTCATCCTCCCAATGTCTACATTGTTCAACCGACGATTTAAAAAAAAAAATAACTGTCATAAAGCACGAGGAGACATCATGATAATCATAATCTAGAAAATTCAAAGAAAATAACTTAGTTGAATAATAAAAAAATTATACCTAGATGAGCTTGTACAAATAATATCTATTTAAAAAAACTAATCCAAATATACCTTCTTAGAAAGAAACAATATCTGAAATATAATATTATAGGTTTTATTAAATAATAAAAAGAATTATTAATCATATTTAATATCCATATCCTTCTCCAATATTGTATCTATTAAAATTATAAAAAGATTACTTTCAAGTAGGTCTAGTATTTTTTTTTTTTTATATTACTCAACTAATTTTTCATAAATAAAATTCTTAGAATAATCTAATAAATATTTTTAAAATTTTGTAAAAATATTTAATGCGTTGTATGTATAGCAATTTGCATTTTAATTCGAAATTCACATTTTTCCATTAACAAATCCGTCTAAACTAATATCTTTTATTTTAATAGATTTTGTAAAGCTCCATCTAATTATATAATGAATAGAAAGAGGTTCAAATACAAAGTGTATTTTTGTTATAAAATGTGAGAAGACACGGTGAGTAAAAAAAAGTCAAAAAAAAAATTATATCACAATCTAAATCGATTTAAAAAAAGTAATTCCGAGATTTTGTTCCTCTAGCCGTCCTCACTAAAAGAAAAAATAAACAAAAATTTAAAAAAAATTAACGTTTTTTTATTGTGTCACTTATGAAAGACACAATTTATGACACAATGATTTTTTTTATTTTTTTTGTTTTTTCTGAAAGATGACGACGAGAGGAACAAATACTTCGAAGTACTTTTTTGAAATTCGATTTAAATTGTGAGATATAATTTTTTATGATTTTTTAGTCTCATTGTGTCTTCTTATACTTTGTAACAAAAATACATTTTATAATATCTTGAATGTTTTTATTTAATTACTTGATCCAGTAGCTTTTGTATTATATGTATAAAATAGTATTTTTATTGTCCCATCCCACTGTACCTGATGTTCATCTATCTCTCTCTCTCACTCTCACCTTGAAGATCACGAATCACCACCATCCACCGCCGGTCACCAAGCCAACAGTATCTCAACCGGAGTAGTCAAACAGACTACCTGTACATTGTATATACTCTTCATATATCTCTCTCTTACTTTAATGACCACCATGAATCGCCACCATCCGCCGGTAGTCACCACCACCTGGTGTTCCACCGAAGTAGTCGAACAAGGCCACCTATACCCATACCACCACCCCTCAGATTTGACTCCTTGAGTGATAGGTTGAAAAACTCAGCTTATTTGCACTTTATTCATAGTTAAAGCAAAGCAATAGAAATACATTTAACATGTTTATAAAGTTCTTACACGTCTCTATTTAGATTGATGAAGCGAACCGAGTGAAGGATGACAAGAAAACTAGAAGGGAAAATGGATGCAATAGTCCCTGCATATTGCAGATTCAGGTACAATATATGTATGTAACTCGACAATCAGAGTACGAGTCTAAAACTTTTTTCACAAATACACGACACTGGTTAACCCTACATCGGTTAACAGTTTCTAAGGCTAGAACAAGTTCTACAATTACAATCTAGGTTTCACCCTTCTACCATGAACATCACTTCCATCAAATATGATTGCATTTGGGTGAGTGCATACGCCATGAGAATGCTGGTTGTTTTGAGCCACATGTTCCAAAAGCTCAGTCAAAACATCCGGGCAACTTTCTTTCGAGTAATCAAACCCGTTGCTCTGCATCACAGCTGATGAACAACAAAAGTTTACATTCAATTAGATACGAATAAAACAATGGGGCAAGAAGGATGCCGTGCGAACACAGATGAAGTAGTTTTAACATCCGTTGTTCCACAAAAAGGTTTATTATCTACAGATGGGTCAATTCAGAGCCTACTACTCAAACGAGTAACGTTAAACATAACTGGCTAAAAACTACACGTCGTCCAAAACATTCAGTGTATACAGCCAAATTCCGTCCATCGTTCTCAAATGCAACACATGGATATGGGCATTTATATACTTGCAGGTTATAAGTAGGTCAACTTGGGTTATTTTAAACAGCTAAAAAGAAAATGGATCATTTAGTTAGAAAGTAGCCCAACAATTATTTCTATACATACAACCTCCTAAATTGATATTCTGTCAAGAATTAGATTATTAGTAGTTTAATGATAATAGTCTCTCTACTGATATTCAACACATACATAAACTAAAAAAATGGACAAAGTATTTCAAGGCAACAAAACCTTCCCATTTTAGCACCTCTAGCATTTACTAAAGCAATAAAGCACAAGCAAGCTAGAAGCGGGCTATTAAAGTAGATTCAAATATATTTATTCAATAGGTTTCAATGGCTTTTAAAAGGTATCTCACTATCTCATTGGTGTTTTGGTTTAAATATCTACAAAAGCTTTCCTCAAGTGAATAATCAATTTAGAATCTCGGGAAAATATTGCTTTCTTTTTCACAAAAAAAAAAAAGAAGATAAAGAAGATATATATCAAAGTAGGCTTTTGAATATTTAAGTTTCTTTAGTGGATTGACCACTCGAACATCAACCAAACCAAGTTTATTCATTATTCACTGTTATTTTATCATAATCATGGCTGGGATCTATCAAGAATACCCAAATAAGGACAAACCATGCTTTCAAAACTGTAACTAAAAAAAGGAATATTTTACCTCTGAGATTTTCAGGCATAGCAACAAATTTAAGACACATGGATTTCAATTGGAGACAATGATGTTGTTCAGCCAATGCTAATGTTGTTGCAACGGTATTAATGGCAACATCTTCACAAAGATTAGATTCACATAGCTTCAAAAGCCGTTCTAAACCATACTGATCAGCAGCTGCAAGCAGATGCTGATACATTAATGTTGAAGCCCATTTTGTATGCAGGCCTGTTAACTCTTCCATATCAGGCAGTTTGTCCCAGTATATAAAATGAAGTAACGCCTGAAAAAAAACAACAATAGTAAGATCGCTACATGGCACCAAAGGCTGTTCACGTCAAGGTTAATAATAAGTTATAAAAGAAACAAATAGATTCAATTGAAATTTATAAAAGACTAGTAAAAATTACAAACATTTGTAAGATAGTTTACAAAGGTCGGTAACAAGTTAGAACTTAGAAACAAACAGAATCAGTTACATATATGATAATATGAACGAGTAACAATTTTCAACAAAGCGAACTTGTTCACCCACCCCACCCCACCCCACCGTATCCGCCCAATTTGCCACATGTACAACTTACTCCTGCACAAAGAAATAAGAGGTCAGGAGGCAATATGATAGGTCGGGTTCGGGCTATGTAATCTCTGACAAAATAAAAGGAGCTCAGCTTAGAGAAAATGGGTCATGTGTGTAAATAATGTGTTGAATATTATCATGCATAAAACCTCCTATATCTCTCTATTAAAAAAATCAACAATATCTAAACTACTATCTGTTTTGTAATCATATTTGACACCGCAGTTATTTATAAGAAAATGAAATACATAGGACAATAAGTGTTCCACAACCCAGCCTAGCCTGTTTCTAACATGCAGCTCTGGAGAAATTTGACAAGAAAATACGCAGAGCTAGTTGCACCAATCTAGTTCACGTTATAACTTTCAGATGGTTGATATATTTGAAATGAACCTTAAAAATAGGGGCTTCTACGTCTTCTACTTTGATAGTCTGGATATTTTTATCTTTCATTGGACCAAAAAGTTGAGCCCTAAAAACAGGTGACCTAGCTGCAAGAACCAATTTATGGGCAGCAAATGTTTCTCCATTTACTTCAAAAGAAACATCAGTTCCCTTTCCACATTCCAGAAGCTGCCCAAAATGCTGCCCAATATCTGAAGGTGGTACATGGATAGAGTAGGACCTAGGACTCTCTGTGTGGGACCTAACAACACCAACACAACAATGAACTTGAAGGCAATCATCTTTTAAGTAGTCTGATGTTTCTAAGGTAGATCTCTTAAAAAACTTCTTGTAGCCCCTGCACCATGTCATAACCAAAATTCCATAATCAGAAAGAAGCCCCGTTTTGATTAGTCCTCCAATATAATCTATTGACAGAACAGTTCCTGCCATTTCAACCAATTTACATGAAGATGAGACAATTTGGGTTTATTATATTACTAAGTGATGAAAAGGGTCATATTAAAAAACTTGGCACAGTTTGGAAGTCACTGATGATACACTCACATGTTTACAACCTCCTAAATTGTTCCATTAAAACAGGATCATTATTTAACTTATTGTCACAATAATTTTTGCAACTATAAGTAATACAATATTATTATGGAATTCGGAAAAGAGGTTTTTGACCAATTGCCCGTCATGAAGAAGAGCATGATACAAGGTAATCAAGATCATTGGTCCAAATAGCAGCAACTTCCTGAGAACTGAAGACACTTTCTAAATGCATAACCAAAAGTCTCAAAATCTTACGTCAAAATAAAGTGTGTCCAAAAAACAGCCAATTATTACAGTTATGAAAGGTAAAAAGCTATACTACAAGAAGTAATCAGGTGGGTGTTATGGGAACTCTGCCCTCAAATTCAGAAACAAACTGCCATATTACTCTGGCTCTTATGTTAAACACAAAACTATACTCATATTCATCAACACAGCATCTATAGATGTAAAATGGACAGGCTAGGCAGTTGAGTAACGAGTCAAATGGGCTATTTTCAGTATGGATCAACATATGTCAGGTTGACACGCAAACATTCCTTTGTCCATTTCTTGAACTTTGTAGAAATAAGTGGTGTCATACACATGATTCCAGAAACTATCTTATCAATTCAATATATTAAATTTTGGGGAAAACAATTTAGGAGGTTGTATGCATTAAAATTACACTTTGATATTGTATATAATAAACTATTAGCTAATGGATATCCTAATTATTTATGAAATTCAAATAAATGGACAAAGAGAAGTGATAGTGGGGCAACCTAACCTACTTTGATCCCCCCTATCACTTTGCCCACTTTGATCAGTTACTCAACCTATCACCCCGTCCACTTGGAATAAAAACAATTTATTAGGTTATAAACAATTTAAGCAAGAAGTACATGATTGTTCCTTCAAAAAACAAACTCCATGATTGCAATGGCAACAATGAAATGCTCACTTCAAGATCCAGCACTTGTTAAGTTGAAGCTAAGGAGACATCCAATATAATTAACTCGTATTCTCAGGGGAAGAGCTTATTGTCATTGATGGGTAATAAGAAGGGTGTTTAGATTAGAGTTTTCAAATTGATTGTTGCAACTGAAGACTCAAAGGATCAGTTGTTCAAAATAGGAATAGTTAGGGAAATTTACATGAATGCATATAATAAAATCTCTTGCCCCTACCTTACTTGATTATCCAAACTCCAAAGATGATCTAGATAATCATGATTAGGACACTTCAAATTGTCGGAAACCAGGCCCGAAATAAAACAAACAAACACGAGAATATTAAGCAACTTGCTCGACCCTAAACTTTTATAATTAATCACAAAGCCACAAAAATTACATTAACCCTTGACCCCTATTTATACTAGACTAACTTACAAACCAATATAACTTCAAATAGGAAACAAATCAAACCAAATCTTTAAATCATGCAACTAAATAATCAACCTAATTCTAACACTCATCTCCAAATCTTCAAAATAAAATCTTCCAGTATCGTAATCCAAATCAGTCCAACACAAAACATAATCATCAGCTTACACTTTACACACATACACAAACACCCCCTAAACAAACAAATTGCTTATGCAAGTATGCAACTAATGAACTATTCATCTTCACCATCAAGAACATAAATCACAGAACAGCATAGAACCAATTAGAAGGAAAAAGAAACTGACACCAATGCTAACTACATCTACTAAATCTAACCAACCAACAATCCCACATAAAAAACCAATCATTTATCAACCAACACAGAGTTCATCTTACCACATACTCCCCTTGTACTTAAGCGTATACGGCCCACTCTCCAACGCTCTTCCAAAATGGCTATGAACCTTATGCCTCTCTCTCCCACTCTGATCAATCAACGTCAACTCAAAAAGCGCTCGAACATCAGACCCCTCGCTAGCCAACGCAATGAACAACGAAACATAATTCGCATTATCCTCGGGACTCTTCCCATCAGGGTAAAAGTAAATGGCCCATGAATACCCACCAACCATAAACGTATCAGACGTTACATACTTCCCAATCCCCATCCCCTTCGATAACGAATAACCCGAAATCCTGAACTCATGTTCTCCGTTCACCGTATCGGTGATCGACGTCGATGTCGTCACCGCCGGTGGGGACGATGAAGAAGACGATGAACGGGGCTTCGATGTGCGTACACACACTCTACCCATCGTCAATTCACCAACCAATTGCTCGAAACTTGAGCGATTTCAGCGAATTTCGATGGGGTTTAATGGAACAGGTGGACTTTTGGGGAAATTGATCAGTGAATTGAAAGGAAGTATGGAGGATTGTGTATGATCTGGTGGTGTGAGGGTGAATTTTGAGATGAATTGGGGTTTTGGGGGAATTTATAGGTTTTGATTTGATGAAATCTAGGGTTTGGATGAATGATGTGATGAGAAATTTAAAGAAGAAAAAGGGTGAAAATGGTGGATGAGATACGGTGATGGGGAAATGTGCATGTTGTGAAGGAAAGTAATTGTGGGGTTTATATAGAAGCGTGGGTTTCTGCAACAGAACAAAATTAATGAATGATGTTCAACATGATTATTATTATTATTATTTTTAGAACAACTACACATTAGTATTTTTTAAACTCTAACTATCGTTTGATAGGTAACAATGAGAGTTGGAATGGAATTAGTAATTAAAAATGAATGAAAAAAGATATGTTTGGTTGATAAAATTAATTAAATAAATCATTGTAAAGTTGATTATATTTTTTCAAATTCATTCCATCAATTTTTATTATTATTTTTTTTCATTCCTTTTACCATCCTTAATCACTAATACCACCCACCCACCCACCACAACAGCCACCATCGGGTACGGCTGTCGTCGCCGTCGCCGCCACCATCGCCACTGATCGCCACAACCATCACCACCTGCCACCGACCACCACCACTACCACCGGTAACCACTACCACCACCAATTACCATCGACCACCACCAGCACCACAACCGCCACCACCATTGCCCCCCATCATTGCCCCCCACCATTACCACCAATGGACACCACCACCACCTCCGGCCACCACCACCTCCGGCCACCACCACCTCCGGCCACCACCATCTCCGCCCACCACCACCTCCGCCCACCACCATTGTTGCAACCACCGACCACCACCACTTATCACCGACACCGCCAATCACCGACCACCACCACCAATTACGACTAGCCACCCCCACCACCAGCACCGCCGCCGCCGCCCACCACCTCCGACCACCACTGTCGTTGCCAACCACTGGCCACCACCACCGCCGATCACCACTGTCGCTGCCAACCACCGGCCACCACCACGCCGCCGCCAACCGCCGTCACCGACAACCACCGCCACCGACAACAACCATTGGGCACCACCACCACCGCCAACCACCACCACCATTGGTCGTCATTATCATAACCACTTTTGTATTACATTTCTTCATATTTTCCTACCTTGCTAACAATATAAAGTAATAATTTATTTAATTCTCATATAGTAACCAAAACAGGATAATAGAATGTAATGATTTATTTCATTGTTTCATCCATTTCATTCCCTCATTCATTTCATTCCCTAATTCATTTCATTACCTCATATCAAACCGACCCTAACTCTTTTAAAGGATTACTAACCAGTCACTGGTTCAAACGATCATCTACATTACCCGAGTACGGAATTCGAGACTATCTTCAGAATTAAGCTCGCATTAGGTTAGAAAAAACCCCTTTGGCTCAACATAAAAAAAATCGTCATAAGTTGAACTAGAATGGAGGACCTCCTCCTATTACCTCAACCATTTGGGTTAATAGACATTGGTTTCTAAACATAACTACCTACTTTATTTGGTTTACACCATAACTAATTATTTTAATTTGTCATTGACAGGATTTAAATCTCTAACCTTAAAAATGAGATTCTTCGTTTTAAATAACTTTATTATGAAAAAACTCAAGATATAGTACATTGGCATTTGAAACGAAGGTGGTCTTGAGTCTCGTAAAAATCAATCGGTATCCAAAAAGAGCTCTTTAAGTTTAAAAGCAAGCAGGTCGGAGAACAAAAAACCAAATGTTTATATATCAAGTTCTCGTTTTAGATCTGGGGTGTGTTTTTTCTGGTGACGATGTTGTATTTTTTAGTGGTGTAGGTGTGAATGTGTTATGGTTGCTCAAAGAGTCTTAGGTATATGGGGGTGGGGGTGGGGGTGGGGGTGGGGTCTTCTGGTTCTAATGTTTAATTTAAGTTTAAAATATATATAATTTAAATACTATGTGGATCCCATATTTGTTAATTAATTTAAAATGATTTTTGTTGTTTCATAACAATCTTAATTTGTTTATTCACTATAGGGACCACCCATGCGATTGAGTTAACAACAGGGACTAGGAGTCTAATTATTACATTACGTTACATAATGTTAATTTATGAATGGAAGAAATAATACAGTTTTAAAAATTTTCAAAGTGACCATGGAATGTTTATTAGTTTGCATTTTGACCACGAAATGTTCTTGAGTATATCTCTGAAACCTCTCCCTAGTGTATTGACATCATATCATATTAGCTTCCCCACACCATGTTTACTGGTACATTACTGAAACAGGTTGGTGACCTCTTGAAACAAATTCGTATTTTTTAAAGTTTGAGATTAAATCTGTAATTTAACCAAACATCAAGAACCATCCTTGTATTTAATTTTATAATAAATTAGTTTTTTAACAATCAGTCTTAATTTGAGTTAATTTAGTTTACATCATAAATTTAGTTTGGAAACGTGTCGGGACAATCGTAGTCCTATACTTCACTTCACGTGTTTATTTTAATATATGTTTTGAGTTGGTTTACGATTCAACGTTAGTTTGGTTTAGAGTCTTGTCAAATGTAATACATTTTCATTCGATGACATAAATTTGAATTACTTTACTTTTTAACGTAAATTTAATTCGAAAACAAGAAGATTCGATTGTAGTTTGTGGTTTATCACGCCGCATACGATGTCGCCGTAACGCGCGGCGGGTATAAATCCTCGTTACTTATAATTAGACTAAACTTTTAAAATAGACATACCACAAGCACAATCCATGTAATTAATCATGGGTGAGGTTATTCTACAAAGTGTATTTTTGCTACAAAGTGTGAGAAGACATAATGAGGCTAAAAAAGTCACAAATAAAATTATATCTCACAATCTAAATCGAATTTCAAAAAAGTACTTTGGAGTCTCTGTTCCTCTCGTCGTCATCTTTCAAAAAAAAAAACAAAAAAATTTAATTATGTCTTTTATAATGACACAATGACGTCATTGTGTCTTTCATAATGACGTCATTGTGTCTTTCATAATGACACAATGACGTCATTGTGTTTTTCATAAATAACACAATGACGTCATTGTGTTTTTCATAAATGACACAATAAAAGAAACGTTATTTTTTTATTTTTTTTATTTTTCGTTTATTTTTTTTTCTTAGTGGGGACGGCTAGAGGAACAAAAGGTTGGAATTACTTTTTTGAAATTCGATTTAGATTGTGAGATATAATTTTTTTTGTAACTTTTTTTGACTCATTGTGCCTTGTCATACTTTGTAGCAAAAATACACTTTGTTTTTTAACCTCTTTCATTAACTATAATCATTCTTTATCACGAGACTCGCACTCTCACCCTCACCCTTATAAAAAGAGCCACCTCTATATACACTTCAGATTTACACAGTTAACTATATTACTTTTAAGAGATCACTATATTAACCGTAAACTAAATTGCACAAGTTGTTCTTCTGATTCAATCATACATAAAACTTTGGTTCTTGTGTTATTACTTTCATAGTGCGTTTCTAATATTATTTCGTTTTTCAAATGCTGCTTGTTATATTATGTTAGGTTATATATATAACATGATTGAAAATCTGCGTACCAGATCCGAAGGTCGTTGTGAATTGTAAAAAATTATGGTCAGTGTTCTTATCTATTATCAGTAAGGTGATTTAATATATCTTTTGATGATTAATTAGTTCACAATAGCTTATTTATGGCCTTTGCATTGTCACTGGTTGGTCATAGTGTTGAGTTTCATTTTCAATCCAAGTCTTTGACATTTCTTTGTTTAAATGCAAGAAACAATAAAAAAAAAATCATGTTTTATACACCGAGGTAAATTCAAAAAAAATGTAGAAGCTTTTTATATCGGTATGAGGTTTATGGTGTACAGCATTTTCATAGGTGGTAAATAGATATTTCAGCGCATATTAAAATTAGTGATATTTTGTTTTTTAAATATTTGCTTGTGCTATGAAATAATTATTTCATAAAAGTATTATGATGATTATACAAGTTCGAAATCAAAGAAAAATCAAAACAAAACACAATGATTAACAGCTCTTTAAGCGGGTTAGTTCCACTTTACATCCAAGAGTTACCTCCGTTATTAACTTCTCATTAAGTAAATGTAGTGACTAGTGACCACCTTTATAATTGTCTTCCTATTCACTTTTTTATTTTTTTTAACAACAACTTCTAAATTAACTGGGATAGAATGGACAACACCTAAATAATCTAAGATTTACCCCCATCAAGACTTGAACCCACAACCTTTGGTTGGGGTGAACACACCACTTTAATTGCTACTATTCACTTGATGCATCCCTTTTAACATCTCACTAATAGAGTAGTGATCATCCCCTCAACGTTTCAACGTCTTATTAATAGGGTAGTGATCACCACTTCAACATCTCACTGATAGCGCGGTGATCATTTTTCATCATCTCACTAAATTGGTAACGATCATCATTACATCCGTCTATCTAGGTGGCGGTGGTGATCACTAAATATTTTCTCTAGTATTTATTGTAATTTCATCTCTTAAATCCACGTAAATATTAAAAGAATTATACAATTAAACTCACAAGCACTTCTCTAAACTACAGAAAGGTGTTGAATAAGAGTATTGCAGCACATATCTTAAACACATATCATCTTGCACCTCTATAACCTCTCTTGATGAGAATCATAGTTCTGTGAGCTTAAGATAATTTAGGAAGTATGTTAATGTTTGGGAATTTTTTTTATATTTTGAAAGAGGCTATGTCAAAATGTGTGAGAAATTGGGAATGGCTTGTTTAAATACTCAAAAGGAAATATATAGAAAATAAAATATATTAAACACTCAGATGGTCGATTTATGTTTTATTCATGTAGTGATCATAGTCTCGCTTTTCTTGTTTTGTCTTTGAAAAATAAGTCTGTTGCGATACGTACAAAGATTAATATCAACCATCATAATATGACTTAAGCATTGAGAAATCACGAACTTTCAAAACAAACACAAGGAAAAAAGTTTGGTTTCTTCAAATGCGGCTATGATAATTAAAGGTGGAAGATACAAAAGCCTAACCATTCGTATAAAGGATACACTCCTCTTATAGGATGTTCATCGGTTCAAATAATGATTTATTCGGTTTATTTGGATTTGAAATTTTTATGACCTATTTGAATTCCGAACTAACCCTAATAAGGAACATGTTTAACGGATCCGAATCTACCCAAATAAACATGATTATGTATATTTGAATGAACTAGTTTATTCAGTTGAATTCAAATGAGTTCAGTTTGAATATTCAAATAAGCAAGTTTTTAAATACCTAATGCCTGAACTGAAAACCTCGTTTTTTTTTTTTTAACTTTATACCAGATCGATCTCGAATAACTATTAAAAAAAGACATAATGATAATAAGTCTAAAAGTTCTCTTGAAAAACTCCAATTCAATCTTTCTTAAGTAACCTTTTTCTATCAGAAAAATAAAATCTATCTAGTCGACAAAGAACAACTTGAGCCATTTCTGTCATCATTCAAGAATCAAAGTCCCAATTAGACGCCACAAACTTCAATTCAACAAATATCTCATCCCTCAATATTATAATCCACAATTCAATTGGATCACAAAATTCCCATTTTATAAACCTTCATCTTTTTTTCCAAACCAACCAATAACACCATCATCTTTCCCAAAATCTACCACCTCAGTACAGTACAAAAATGCAGAATTTTGTGACCCACAAACTCAATAAACAAGATTTGGCTTTAATTTCTTATCTGATTATCTTTTCTTCTTGATACTCATATTGAAGCTGTGTCTAATGGCTTCTAATGGGTATCTTCCTACCCTCGTATTTCGTCCTGAACAAGGGTTGAATAGAGTACCCAAGGTGATGTTTTGATCTTTCGTGCTTTATTGTTTGTTGATATTGTTGGGTGGTTGTTTGATTTCAATTGGGTGTGTTGATTCTACTGTTTTGGTTTTGAGTTTTTGATTGATTTGTGCATTGGTTTCACTTGATGAATCTAGTGATCATGTGTATTGTGTAAAAATGTAAAATTGTTGATTTGTTGAATTAGGGTTGACATTAGATTGTGGTTTTTGCTGTTTTTGTGAGGTGATTTGGATGTTTTGTTATGAGCATCTTTCATATTAGCAATCAACTAAGTGCATACATAGATATGACTTGAATTGCTCTATGAAAGTTGGATTTGTGTTCCTATAAACTTTAGCTTAAATGAGTTTTATATGTTTTACGGGTGTATTGTAGTTTATAAATTAGATTCGATCGAACCCAAGTCGTTTAATAAACACTCGGGTTACTTGCAACCATACTATTGGGCTATTCTTGTGTGAAGAAACATATGATTCATAGGGGTTGGATGGTTTACCGGCTTTGGGAGCCATATCGTTTGGCTTTCTTTCCAAAATACAGAAAGAAGTCAAGAACACTATACTTTGTAGAAAAGATTGATCTTTAACAACGAAAATACCAATTACTATGGTTTTCTTATATGTGTTTAAATTCCAGAGATTTGTCAAGATTTGCTCATTCCTACAAACTAAAGTGTTCTTTTGGTAATTTTCAATAGCAACATATGGTTTGCAACAAAAAACTAATTGTGATGGTTCAAAATATCAATCATCATAGATCTAATGTTATTATGTGAAGTGAATAGTAAATCCCAAATATCATATCATAGAAGTTAAACTTAACATGGTTATATTTCATGGTTGACACTTGTTTCCAGAAGGAAAAACAATAATTTTTACAAAGTTTGGTTTTATTTTGTGTTTTTGCAAGAACTATGATTTTAGTATTTTACATGCCACAAAAAACTGGGTATGATGGTTTTATAAAGTTTATCATTCTCGGGTACATTATTGTAGTTTTGAGTTGGGTGGTGTTTGTTTTTATTGAGTATTGGAATCCAAAATATGATGTTAGATATGGCGATTAAGAGGCAAAATGTGAAATCTAAATGTTGAATCATTCAAACCATTTGAATAGTGATTTAAGTGTGTTTTCTAAGTGTATTTATTTATCCATTTTACCCTTTTGAGTTCCTTAATTGTTTTTAGACTGTTACAAACCATATGTTATGTCCTTATTGCAGGACTCTCAACATCTTTTGCCTATTCACGGTTTACGGGATGATGTCATACGTTCAAGTCCCCTCGATATGGGACCACAGCAGAACGTGGGGCCATGGAAGCCAATAAGCAGGTTGCTTGAAGAAAAACAATTGGTCATGATTGACCAGACTATTACAAATCCTGCGCTCATCGACATCCAAGGTTCACTAATCTTTCTATTGTCATTCAGTGGGTGTTTAGGTGTGCATTTTGAAATTGATTATATGATTATTGCAACTTCTGCTTATGATTATCCGATTGCTTAGGGGTTAAGTAACTTTTTTGGATAATCAGTCGGTATTAGCTGCAAGCCTGCAATAAATCCAAAATGAAACGCTAAAGAGTAAAAGTACTCATTTTCATTAATTTTATCAATTCTATTCCTTATAAGATATTCAAAATTTTACTAACAACTAGCATCATCAAAATCAGAGATGGTGATTTTTTTACCCATTTATTTGCAAGTGGGTTGATTGGGTTATGTTTTACCTCTGAAGGGTCAAATGGGTGAAGCTATAGGATTCAACCAAAAAGGAAATGGGTCGAATGGGTATATAGTCATCCAAAGTATAGTAAAAAGTATAGAGACGTCATAAATCTGCTTTATTAATTCTTTGTAAAATTAAAAAAAAAAAGGGATAATAGTAAAAGTGTTTGTTTTCCGCACTAAATAACTACCCATTATGACCCACACTTATTTAGCCATGATACACATTTGGTCCAATCTGCCCACTTGGTAACCTTTAATCAAAAGTTATTATAATTACGTCAAAGTTCAAATAGCAGAAGCACATTTAAACACTATCTCGTGCACCACACTCTAATTATGCGATACCCCTTGATCATTTTCCACACACATTCTAATAATAATCATACAATTTCATGGACGTTTTCTACAGATTGTTGCCCAAACTCCACAGTCTTCAACTTTCAGTTTCCCATGTCTGGTTTAGTTGAAGTGGAAAAAGATGGACTAGATCTATTATCACTTTCTGACCTACCGGGGCTTCAAACTATGACGACAGATTACAAGCCGTATCTTCCTTATATTGTTCACATGGATTCTCAACTTATTTATCAGAATCCAGAATTTGATTCCCAGAAACCACTAATGGATATTGTTGGTGATTTGGTTCGTCGTTCTGAAATTACAATTCATGAAGATGGACAAGTGTCATTGGCTGGCACTAGAACTGATATGAAGGACCTACTTTCCATTCTTGCGGAGTTTTATTTATCAAAGAACTCAACTAACTGGAGGAAGTCGTTGGTACCCCAGTTCAATAGGTGCGTGTGCTCTGTATAAGTGGCAAAATGGGCCGGTTGGATAATGGGTCAGACCTGTTCTGGTGAAAAACAGGTTAGGTCTGGTTGGGCTGACCCACCCTTCAACAGTCAATACTATTCTGTCCAGTTTTTTAATTTTACAAAGAATTTTTATGTATTAAATAAGAATTATAAAAACTTAATTTTTAAAACAGTAATCTAACTGTTTTTAGAATTTTAGTAAACGATTTGGGTAGCTTTAGACATTTGAAAACACTTTGGGCGACTAAACAATCGTCTGGCCTGATCAACCTATTTACACCTACAATTTTACCTGCTTGGCCCATTGGAGAAAGATTTTTAACACAAATTGACCCATTTTGGGTAAATGGGTCGAGATTGCTACCTGTACTTTCTTAAATAATTTCATGAAAACTGAAATTATGTTGTCATACACAGGCTGGACTATGATGAAACAAGCTATTATGGCTCTGCATTGGAGCTTGAAACTGTGATCGTTGCTCCTCCAAAGAGGTATGTCTATTTAATTTATATTATGATCTTTAGCCGTTGGGTTGTTCCTCAAATTCGGCATTTGTTAGGGGAACTTGAGAATATGACAAGATTTTGATAGCTATGTCATCCTGTTAGAAATATGAATACATTTTTGCTCCATGATTTTTACAGATGAACGTTTATTATTAGACAATTAGCCTCCTTATGTCTCTAACAAAGGGTTGAATTGAACCTATATATGTGATGGGTTATATACTTTAACTGGCCAACTGGGTAAAAATAAAGAAAAAATATCTACAAGAGAAACACCGTTGTTTAAATAATAGTCTATGGAGTTGTTTTTAATACCTATTTACGAAATAAAAAGGTACAAAATTGCGTTGACCAGTCAATTTGACCCGTCCCAACGTTGCCATTTTGCCACCAATTCTCTCTATAACATGATTCGCGTTTAAATTTTTTGTTAATGTACCAAAGGATGAGTTTAAGCACCAAAAACTGTCTTTTCAAACCACAAACAAAAACCACATTAAAAAACACTTCCATTCTCAATCTTTTAACCCGACGTGAGCAGATACAGTGACGCAACGTGGTCGCCTTTTTAAGCTATGATTCTTGCACTCTTAACATAATAATATCATGTAACAGCCCGGAGAAAATCAAACTCAAGCCATCAACAAAGAAAAAAGGAGCCCGTTACAAGACACCAGTCAAACACAGAACCAACTACTTCCAAGCCTGCGAAAGCCTCCTATCAATAATAGTCGACAAAAACCGAGACAAAAAAACTGCAATCCCCGTGTTAAAGAAATCAGGTCCCGAGCTCCCGAACCTCCTGACTCAGTTCTCAGCCAGCGTTGCAGGGACCGGAATCGCTGTTCTTTTTTCAGTTGTATGCAAAGTAGCTAGTGGCAGAGTGCCATTCTGCTCATCAAAACTCCTCAACACAGGCCTCGGGCTCGGGCTCGTGTGGTTTTCGTGGGCCGTGAACAAACTGAGGGACACGATCGTGATGATCAACAGGAATTCGAACAAGAAAAAGGGGTTGAAAGATGATGAAATGATGAAGAAATTGGATATTAATTTGAAGGAGATATACTTCAGAGCTGCAACATTGATGGCAGTGATGGTGTTGAGGCTTGCTTGAAGAAGAAATACAGTTTTTATGTGCAGATGTATTATCATGGTGTAAATCTATGGGGGTTAAATAGGGAATTTGATGCTTAGACAACTTTATTTGGAGTTTATCTCTATTTTGATCAAGTTTTGGAAAAATAAGTATGTTGATAATGTAAATTGAAACATATCAACAATAATTTTGAGAATTATTGTGTTATAATGTGCCATTATGTCAGAATTGCTACATTCATGCTTGTAATCTACTTTTTTTCGTAAATCATTTGGGTTGAGGGTCATCAAAAATCTATAGATTAGCAGTCTCATTATCATTATGATTAGTAAAGAGTTAGCGGTATCATGATGATTAGTAAATTATGTTTTATCTACTCAAGTGCTTGAAAGTCGAAGTTTCATTGAAACCGACCATTGTTGATGAATAACAACTTAGTTATTAGAAAAGTGGTTTGGTTTAGAGGTGAAAAAAAAAACGGTTAACCAATTTGAACCGGCTAATAACTGCTATTGTAGAAGCCGATTAGGAACCAGCAACGACTGCTGGTTAAGAACAAGTTAGTATTATCATCATGGTTAGGAACAAATTATTTTTAACCGGTTTTATACCGGGCAATAAAAATGTATTTTTAACCGATTAAAAACGGAAAACCGGTAATATAAAACTGTTTCAGAACCCGTAAGAACCACTGGATAAGAACTAGTGAGCATCCTCATCGCGCGAACCGGTTAGGAGCACCAGTAATAAAAAACCGGATAATAACTGTTATTATAAAAACCGGTGAGGAACCAGTAAGAACCACCGGTTAAGAACCGGTTAATATTCTCATTTCTCAAACCGTCACTTAGGAACAAGTCATTTTTTAACAGTTACCTGGTAATTAAGAATCCGTCTTTTAATCGATTAAACATAAGTTAATAACCGAATCCGTTTTTTTGAAATCACCTATTTTTATACACTCTCAAACTTGTGAATAACTAAACCGATTTTAAGATAACCATTTTGACCGGTAACCAATTTGTGCACCTTGAATTTGGTTAGTTCTGTTTGACCCATTTCAGGTTTGGGTAAATTCAAAGTTATTTAAGTCAATAAAATTAATTATGATTTATGTAAAAAGGGTCCTAATATTAAGATAGTCACCCATATAAATTGTCACCTCTATACCTCTTGTATAGGGTTATACGAGGCGTATAGAGTCGACGCCACTGAAAATGAGAAAAAAACAGGAAGTTGTTATAGGGCTATACGCCCCATATGAGCATATACGACTCCCATATACGCCTCGTAAAAGTCTATACGATGTGTATAACAAAAGTTGACATTGAATACGAGGAAAAATTCAAGGGGTTGTCAAAGAGGTAATACGTCTCATATAGGGCTATATAACCCCTTATATATCCGTATAAAGTTATACGACCGATATAAAAGTTTGGGGTTTTGATTTATATCGGAAGAATGTCCTAATAACAACTATTTAAAAAAACCCCTCCAATCTATAAATGCAAACGAACGGGGATGGTTGTAACAATGAGGAAACAAACGACGATTTGAAGAACATGGTGGAAGAGGAACCGCAGGGGTCCAAGCATGACCCTCTTCAGCAACTGGAATTGGTGGAGGAATCATTGACAGAAATGATGTAATCGGCGATGGGATTGAGGGCGCCGACAAAATTGACAAAATTGATGGCGCCGGAATTGAAGTTTGGGGGGCAGCGAAGAAATTAACGACAAATGACAACCATTATTGGACGGGGAGAGGAGAAATTGGTGTCCAATTTGACCAGTGGAAGAATGTCCTTTTCAAAATTAGGAGACTTCAAATGACCCAAGATGACTACCCATTCTCACTAGGAGGAGTTGATGTGGTCTTAGGCATCCAATGGCTAGCCACACTCAACACGGTTCAAACTAGATGTTCCTTATCTTTACCATAAATGCTCAAGATTACAAACTACAAGGGCCGCCACCAAACAACTGAAACACAAACCCCTTTCATCACCTAATATTCGAACCAATTTGGAAAAAAGTCTTAACTCAAGAAAATCTTTCTTGTGATTTAGGGCAGGTCGTTTGTTCGGGAGGAATGTAATGATACGAACCCACTATTAGCTCCAAGAGGTGGGGCAACAGCTCCTAATTGTTCCACCCAATCTTAGTTTAAGTATTGTTGTTATTTGCATTTGCTTCTTGTCTGGTTTTAAAATTAGGCTGTTTTTTTCCCTTCTTTCAATAATATATAGCCGACTTTTCTGGTTCTATCATATTAAATTAGTGACGCTTTAGTTAAATGATAATTGATTATTTATACATATATAATTACAACATAACCTTAAAACTCATAACAACTTTCTAATTGATTTGACTCAATTAAATTCAGCTATTTAGTTGAAATTAATCACCGTAGAGAGCCAAGTAACAATTCGAACAGCAAAATGATAGTTCTTGACCTACACAACAAAATTAAAGAACTGGTAGTGCAAACCCAAAACAACAATGCAGAGGTGTAGTTGAATGATTAAACTGCTGTTAAAAACAGACAACAAAAGAATGTTGCAAAATTATGTTTCTTACCTATTCCAAGTAGACAATTCAAAAAAAAAAAATACAAAAAACACGACGCTTTATTTATCAGCTTATCACCTTTGAAACTACTCCTGCACCAACAGTTCGGCCTCCTTCCCTCAGTGCGAATCTTTGTCCTGTAAACCAAATATTAATCTGGTAAATCCCCATTCATAAAACAATCATAGAAAGCACTTTCGTGAAATGGTACTAGAACCGAACTATGTTGTTTTTACTCATTTAGTCAATTTTTTCAGAAATTAACTAATAATGAAGCAGATAAATAATTGACTACAAAGTGTTATTTTAATTTATCGGCCAACAAATTATATATTGCTTTGATACTATTTTCTGAAAATATTTAATATGTTGGATTTTTGTAATTTAAAAAGAAACAAAAATAAGTGTTAATGAGCCAACCCTTCCCTTTTTGAACCGTTACCCAATTAACCTTTTTGCCATCTCTAAATTCGTGATTACAATAAACTACGTAAAATTTCATATAACTATAACCTATGTTTATACCAGCTTCAAAAGCACATCCAAACACCCCAACTCGATCAAGATGACATGAAAAATATAAGTTTATAATTTATTATGTGTAAGAAACAAACCTGGTTCGAGAACTACGGGGGTAATAAGTTCAAAAGCAGCAGTCACATTGTCTCCAGGCATAACCATTTTAACGTTCTCTGGTAACTCCACTTTCCCAGTGACATCAGCCGTCCTCAAATAAAATTGAGGTCTGTAATTTGAGAAAAAGGCGGTATGACGCCCACCTTCGTCCTTTGTAAGAACATATATTTCTGCCTCAAACTTGGTGTATGTTTTTACACTACCAGGCTTCGCAATTACCTGTTCACAACCATGGTAGATAGCAACATTATAATGCATGCATACCCTTACACATATAGGCACTAATACATAATGCTTTAAAGATATAGCAGGTAAGAGAAAGAGTCGGTTATGCGTTTAGATAACACACACACAATGACTACATGTCAATATCAAAGAAAATGTCATTAGTATGGATTGAAGCAGGTGAGATGACATGAGACTGACCCGTGAAAGCTTTTTGTCAACATTTTATAAATTAAAATGGGTAAAGATAAAATAATCTACTTTCATTGAGTAACAAAACATATGAGGTTGTAAGCACTAAGAAAAGACTTTGGGTGACTTTCAACCATTTGACCCGTTTCCTTTTTGCTTAAAAAATATTATTAAACCATAACCCAGATGAGCATATTCACTAATTAACGGGTTGAAATCACCACCTCTACTTTTAGCCACCAGAAAAATGGTAAGCTCGATAAATGTTGCAGAACTAAGCTGTAGCTCGGACAACTTTTAATTACCTGTCCTCGCTGGATATCAGTCCTACTTATGCCACGAAGGAGGAGGCCCACATTATCACCAGCCTGACAGAAAAAAAAAAAAAGAAAACATACGTTCAGTGTCACGTGAAATCTTGATAGAATATGAAATTGTCAAAGAATAATTACTTCTCCATGATCTAAGCTCTTCTTGAACATCTCAACACCAGTAACTGTAGTCTTTTTCGAACCCTAAATGAAAGAAAAATTATATTAAGCAACCGATTACACATACTGATTATATAGACAATCAGATCCAACAAGCGCCACACTTTACCTGCATCAACCCCATAATTTCAACTTCCTCACCAACTTTAATTGTCCCTTGTTCAACACGGCCGGTGGCCACAGTGCCACGTCCCTTAAAGAAAAGAAAACAAAAACAAAATTGTTATGAGGTTACATTAACTGATTCGGGGTTATGTGTGCCAAATTGAACAGGTGAAATTCAAATTAAAAAAGACTTTCATGGGTGTACTTTTAATTAAACCCACTTAAATAATTTTTATTAGTAATTAGATATATCACTGCTAAAGTAATAAATTTTTTGTGATCATATTTGATCACACGGTAGCTATATTAGCTAATTCCAAGATTTTGGCAATCAAGGAAATCAAAGATTTAGGAATATTATTGCTGGAAATAAGCTGTGATTGATTTCTGTCTATCAATTTCAATCTTTCTTTATTTTAGTTGATGTTTTCTTTCCCTTATAAATAGATGCTAGAATAATGAGAATGATGTCCCAATTCTCTACTTGTTTTTCTTAATAAAATATGTGTTGACTACCTTGAAAGTTAGTCTTTGTGCCATTTGTTTTCTAACATTTGGTATCAGAGCCTGCTCAAAAGGTCCGACCAGCCACTGCCATCTCAGGTCAAAGGAGTCGACCACTTCATCAACAACCAGCAGCTTGGTTTTAAAAAACGGTTGAGGCGTGCGCCACGAGGCGCGCCTCGAGGCGAGGCGCCCATAAAACAAGTTTGAGGCGGCGCCTCAGGGTTTTTTTTCGTACGTGCGCCTCATATGGCTGAGGCGGTGGCCTCAGGTGCGCCTCATGTGCGCCTCAAGGCGCTTCAGGGGGTTTTACGCTTTGTTTTCGATGTTTTCGACTTCTTGTGTCAGTTTCAAACATTCCATGCCTTTTTAATGTGTGTTTTTTGATTTTTTGATGAATTATGATATATAATTTTTATATTTATTTTTAATTCGCCTCGGGCTTACGCCTCGGTTCGCCTTGAGGCTTACGCCTCATGTGGCGAAGGGAAAACGCCTCGAGGCTCGATTCCGTACTTTTAAACCTTGACCAGCAGCCTCAAAGGAAGTCTGAACAAAGTTGTCTGCTACCATGGGCGATAATGGTGGTAACAACAACCAAAACAGCACTGTTGCGGTTAAAGAGGGTGGCTCAATTTCGTATCAATGTCCTATGCTTACTGCAACAAACTACACATCTTGGGCAATCAGAATTGAATCTGTTCGGCTAATTCTTTCCTTGGCCGCAACAAGGATGGCAAGTTCACCACCTCGACGTCAAGACAGCCTTCTTGAATGGTGATTTGAAGGAGGATGTCTATGTATCTCAACCCGAGGGGTTTGAGAAACCAAGGAAGAACACCCAAGGAAGTCACCTTGTATACAAGCTCAATAAAGCCTTATATGGCTTGAAACAAGCACCAAGGGCATGGAATTCTAAGTTGGACTCAACTCTAAAGCAGATTGGCTTTGATCAATGCCCAAGGGAGCACGCAGTGTACAATCGTGTTGCAAAATCAGGACCATTGGTGGTAGGAATTTATGTTGATAAATTGATTGTTGCATGTCCAAGTGAAGAAGAAATCAAAAAGTTTAAAACTCAAATGAAGAATCACTTTGAAATGAGTGATTTGGGGCTGTTAACCTATTATCTAGGCATTGAGGTAGACCAAAGTAATGATAGAATTACTTTGAAACAAGCTCCATATGCCAAAAGAATTCTGAAAGAGTCAAACATGTAGGAGTGCAACCCCACAAAGTTTCCCATGGACCCAGGGATTAAGCTCGGTAAAGATGCAGATCAAGAAAAAGTTGATGCAACCAAGTATAGAAGACTTGTGGGTTGTCTTCGATACCTCACACACACTCGACCAGACCTTAATTATGTAGTCGGCATTACTAGCAGGTTCATGGAGACCCCAAAGGTATCAAACTTGCAAGCTGTTAAACAAGTGTTACGATTTGTGAAAGGATCAGTCGATTTTGGGGTCTGTTATGATTGAAATGGAAAAAGAATGTTGGTTGGCTACAGTGACAGCCCCATGCCACTGATAGAACTGATGGAAGGAGCACCACGGGGATGATCTTTTATTACGGGGGAGGTCCAGTAGCATGCTGTAGTCAAAAGCAACAAACTGTTGCCTTATCTTCCTGCGAGGCAGAATTCATGGCAGTTGCTGCTGCTGCATGTCAAGGGGTCTGGATGAAAGGTTTACTTGAAAAAATTACGGGTCAAACGATGGAAGCGATCACTATCTATGTGGACAACACGTCAGCAATCAAGTTAATTAAGAATCCCGTTTTTCATGGACGTAGTAAGCACATTGACACGAAGTATCACTTCATTCGTGAATGTGTTGAAAATGGGTTGGTGAAAATCGAGTATGTTAGCGGCAGTGAACAAAAGGCTGATATTTTGACTAAAGCTCTACCACGTATGAAGTTCTTGGAGATGAGAGAATTCTTTGGAGTCAAGGAATTGAAGGCTGGAATTAAGGGGGAGAATATTAGTTAATTCCAAGATTTTGGCAATCAAGGAAATCAAAGATTTAGGAATATTATTGCTGGAAATAAGCTGTGATTGATTTCTGTCTATCAATTTCAATCTTTCTTTTTTTTAGTTGATGTTTCTTTCCCTTATAAATAGATGCTAGAATAATGAGAATGATGTACCAATCTCTACTTGTTTTTCTTAATAAAACCTGTGCTGACCACCTTGAAAGTTAATCTTGTGCCATTTGTTTTCTAACAATATTTGATCACCCAGTAACTATAATTGAAATTTAAAATTAGTAAACAAAAATTGTTACCGCACAACCAAGCCTAACTGGATCCAATTAATTGCCTACTACATATGGAGCCTGTTTTGAAAGCTAAAGGATATCAACAGCTAAGAACTTTAATCTATTTACCAGGTCGTTAAAACAAATACGTATAATCGTTTTTATGTTTTTTACAACTAAAATCTAATGACACTATTCTTTAACAAAGGTAGGAACCTGATATCATAGAAATGCATAGTTTCAAAATCATTGTAAATACCGCAATTGAGAAAACATCTTCAATTGGCATTAAGAATGCCTTCTCCTTTTGCCGTTCAGGTGTAGGTATGTAATTATCTACGGCTTCCATCAATTTCAGAATAGCATTCTTTCCAATTTCATCATTAGTGCCTTGTAATGCTGACAAGGCTGAACCTCGTACGATGGGAATTTCATCCCCTGGAAACTTATAGAAGCTAAGAAGCTCTGCCATGATAACAAAACATATATGCTTATATAACACATTTTAAAAAAGTTATAACATTAATTAATTGAACACTAAATGTGAATAAGTACACAATAAAAAAAAGATTATAACCTCGAAGCTCGAGTTCAACAAGTTCTAATAACTCAGGATCATCAACTGCATCTACTTTATTCAAAAAACACACAAGTGATGGTACACCCACCTGCAGTGGCATAGATTGATCTTATGCAAATAAGTCAAAGGCCCATACTAACCATATCAGACAAAAAAAAAGCAAAACATTACTCCGTCATGAAACAAAAGAAACATAATCATTCATTCAGTCGTTGCCGTAAAACCACCAATAGTCACAATCTAAATTCAAAGTATAACAAGCTGAAAACCAAAACAAACCTGTCGTGCAAGAAGAATGTGTTCCTTTGTTTGTGGCATGGGTCCATCAGGTGCAGAGACAACTAGAATCCCCCCATCCATTTGAGCAGCTCCAGTGATCATATTCTATATATAGCAAATCCATCAAATACTGCAACAACTTAACAAAACCATACATGTGAAAGATTTCACACGTCTAACTGACAAAACCTGCTAAATATGGACTCAACTAGAAAAATGGTGGTCAACTCATTCACAAAATTTCAGACTAACAAGTCCTTGTCTCTCATTGCTTAGATTAGTTAAGGCATTCAATAAACACCTAGGTGTAAAGTGTCCTAACCTTTCTATTCCAAGACCAACTATCAAGTTGTGCATTAGCAAATAGAACTGGGATTAGTTAACTTTCTCAAGTCGTCTTCATCAATTCCTTCAATAAAATTATATAATCAATCAAGTTAGAAAGTATTTACTTATCAAAATTAACCAGAAGGAATAACATGGCATAGTCTTATAATAGCTTGTTAGTTCAAGATCTAATAATCATTTTTCATGGCATAACTTGTTCATAAAAAGTCTATCTTGTACCAATGAAACCAGAATATAAAGAAATGTTTCTTACTTTAACGTAATCAGCATGTCCTGGACAATCTACATGAGCATAATGCCTTTTAGCAGTTTCGTATTCAACATGAGCCTGCATAACCAAACCAAAAAAAACGAAAGGAATTGATCAAGTGACTCAGCCACTCATGGGTATGACTATATCAGATAGATAGCATTATAACGATACTAAACTGTTGCAATTGTAATTCCCCTCTTTTTCTCTTCAGGAGCCTTATCAATTTCATCAAAAGCTATAGCCTTAGCCTTTCCTTCATCAGCCAGAACCTAAAGAAAGCACGTAACGTAACAAAATTATATTGATTTCTTGAAAAAAAAAACAGAACTCGTAACAGAGAGTACAGGAACTATATGACCAATCAATCGATTCAACCTTTGTGATTGCAGCAGTCAGTGTTGTCTTTCCATGATCAACATGTCCAATTGTTCCAACATTAACATGAGGTTTTCTGACATAAAGAAATACACCATAAGAATATAAGATATTGTTAGGTATCTTTACGCAGCGGAAATAAACACAAACACACGTACGCACACAAAAGCAATAAGAACACGAGAATTTATAGTGGTTCGGTCAAGATGACCTACGTCCACTCTCTGCAACTAGGTATTTTATTAAGCTCAAGGACTATATTACAATACAATGACATGTTCTGTATATAAAGATAAATTAGGGTTTCAAGAAGCTTCAATGGACCAGGCCCATAACTCCATCCAAAAGCCCAAAGGCCTTCACACCCCAACAATCTCTCACTTGAAGGCCTTGCGAATACTCCAGCTAGCCATCTAAGTACAAAGCAACCCTGTCATCAGTAATTTTTAAGTAACAAAAATCCTCCAAGCCTTCAATTCTAAATAACAAGCTACGATTTCAATCCAAATCCCCTAGTTGCAGAGGCCCCTTTTCATCAATTACTTGAAAGGGCCCGTTGAAGCTCCCCCGAGCTCCAACCCAGTCGTGGCAAATTCCACCAACGACCCATCCTCTGTCTCAACTGGTTTACACGATCCACCAGATTCAGAGATACACCGAGAACTACTAACACTCTCCAAATTCAGCAAACAATCACCAAGAGAGAATTTTCCAGTCGTAGTCTTCAAAACCCAACGATTCTTCTTGACTGTACCCGGAACATGTCCCATGCTCCCACTATCACAAAATCCTCTGATTGGTTTAGACTTCTAACCCTATTCAGCTACAATCTCTGCTCCAGACTTCATGTTTGCAAAATGAACTCTCTTAGCAGCAGATTTAGCGAACCCGACTTTGACTTGCTTAACCGGGTTGATCAATCCCTCAGCAGGTACCTCCACCATGTACAATGACCCATGCTTATCACCACGAGCAATCACCCGGTTCCCATTGATTACCCTCCATTTACCACCACCAAACTTGACTTCCAGTCCTTGTTCATCTAGTTTACCAACAGAAATTAATTTCTTCTTCAAACCCGGAATCACCTTAACATTCTTCAAGTTCCATGTAGTTCCCAATGGAGTCACCAAATCAATATCACCCATGCCCATTACATCAAGCATTCTGCCATCGGCGAGACGTACCTTCCCAAAATCGCCTGTTTTCATATTCACCATCATTTCACCGCTGTGTACGGCGTGAAACGAATCCATGATCCAAGAGTCCACACTGTTTTCGGCCTCAAGAATTAACACGTCACCATCATTGACATCCTCAGCAGCAGTGTTCAGACCTTTCTTTGGACATTGACTCTTAACATGTCCATCCTCGTTGCAGTTCCAGCACCTCACATTTTTCCGAGTCCGAGTTGAACTCTTTCCCGACTCCCACTGCCTCGGCTATTTTCCCTTCCTCTGCCAACATGTAACATCTCAGAAGATGATCCAACATTTGCACTTTTCAGACGTGTGTCTTCACCTATCACAATGTCTCGGATCTTTTCAAATGTCATTTCGTTAGCCCCTATAGAATTTGTAACAGCAGTTACAGTCCCGGACCAACTGTCAGGCAGTGAAGATAGCAACACCAGAGCTCAAGTCTCATTATCGAATTTTATTCCCACCGATTCTTATCTGGTAAGAATAGACATCAGATCATTAATGTGAGAGGTGACTGAGCTTCCCTCTTTCATTCTCGTCATGAACAGTTCCCTCATCAAGAACACCTTGTTAGCAGCAGACGGCTTTTCATACATATTTGACAGAGCCAACATCATACCACTTGCAGTGGTTTCTTTCATGATGTTAAAAGCAACGCTCTTCGTCAAAGATAACATAATAACTGCTCTAGCTTTCTTGTCCTTGGAATTCCAAACTGCTTCTTCAGCTTTCACCATACCCTCCGGTTTCTTTTCCAGTACCATATCCAAATCCTTTTGACACAGTAATGCTTCTATTTGCATTTTCCACCAACCAAAATCAGTGCCATTGAACTTTTCGATCACAGTCTTCCCGTCTTCAGCCATATTAGCAAAACAGAGACAAGTCTTCAAGAAACAAGCGCGCTGAACGATTGATAACCAGTCAACAAAAGGCTAGACAAACCAGATCTGGTACTTCCAACCAAAACCCTAGGCGGCGGCACAGAAACCCTAGGTGACGGCGCGGCGGCGCAGAAACCCTAGGCGGCGGCGGCTGCTGTGCAGAACCCTAGGCGATTACGGCGGCGGCGGCCCTAGGTGGCGGCAGAAACCCTAGGTACACGGCGGCGTGTTTCGTACGAAATCTTCAAGAGCCTGATGCTCTGATACCAGTTGTTAGGTATCTTTACGCAGCGGAAATAAACACAAACACACGTACGCACACGAAAGCAATAAGAACACGAGAATTTATAGTGGTTCGGTCAAGATGACCTACGTCCACTCTCTGCAACTAGGTATTTTATTAAGCTCAAGGGACTAGATTACAATACAATGACGTGTTCTATATATAAAGATAAATTAGGGTTTCAAGAAGCTTCAATGGACCAGGCCCATAACTCCATCCAAAAGCCCAAAGGCCTTCACACCCCAACAATACATCATACATTCAAAGATGTTCTATTTAATTTCTACAGAGTATTCAACCTACATATAAATTCTAAGTTTGCCATAGTTATTAAACACACCATATTTTCAGTGTTGATAGAAACAGCAAATCCCAAATGTCTGAATATGATGATTAGTGAGACAAAACTTTGTGCATTCGTCTCCTATTAACCAATTCAAAAATTAGTCTAGCGCTAAACTTAAAAATCAAAACCTAGCATCTCTTGCATCTTTCAAACTCTAGCATCGGTTATAAAGTTCATTTCTAACTCCTTTCATGTATTATCAGCATTAATCTTAATATCGAATATTAACCGGTCTGACATCAAAAGTCAAAATGAATCACCGGACTTACGTTTTATCGTAGAGAGTAATCATTCATATAATCAGATTCAAATGATACGAATAAATAATATACTTATATACGCATCATTTGTATAAATTAAAGCACGTATGCAACTTAAATCAACGTAGAACCTAGCCAACTTGATTTACAAACACCAATACATTATTCCGATACATACAAATATAAACAGCTTACGTTCTGGTGAAAGTGGCCATAGATCTCCACCACGGATTAGAACACAAGGCGTTGTCATTTCCAGAAAGCGATTCACTCGTCGGTAAACCAGAAGTTGAAATGATGGATCCTCGAAAACCGGAGCGTAATTGAGGAGCTAGTTGCAATAATCGTCTCGAATTAGGGTTTCTGAAGGCAACAGACGCCATTGATGGATGTACACGAAGAAGGAGATAGATCAAAAGGGGGTTTATGTGGGGTTTAGGGGTGGAATCGATCACTGCAAAGTGTAGTTGCAACAAGGGTTTGTTTCGGCGTGTGAAATGGGCTGATAATGGGCTGGGCTTTGTAATGGGCTTAATGGTGAGTCCACAAAAGTAAAATATTTCACAAAGGACAAAGCGTGAGCCGTGAGGTGTTGACTTGAGGGGCAAGTTCGAATCGGTTCATAATTTGAAAGCGGATTCGAAAAGATTTAGAAACCGGTTTAAGTGAAACAAGATTAAAACGGACCCGATCAACCAGCTTGGAATCGGTTTGAGTCCTGATCTAGTGAAACAGGTTACAATTGGTCCGATCTGGTTTCAAACAGAACTGTTTTCGATCCGATCTAAGTTTTACTATTGAAATCCGGTTTAATCCAATCTAATTTTGACTAATGTTGATTCGATCCGAATCGGTTTCTAAATTGTTCTGGTTTGGCCTAAAGACCAGTTTATATGCATTTACACAAGGGATTGCATGAAATGATAATGCTTATAATAAAAGTTTCTATAGTTAAATTAATGTATTAATCATATGGATAAACATTTAACCTGTTTTCTACTTTAATTTTGACTTGTTACTTACACTTAAACCAGTTTATTATGAAAGAGATTAGTTTAACAACATTACAAATGTAATGTAACATCAGATTCTTGAAAGTGTTACCATCCACTATGCGGTTTCACCGTATGTGGTAGTTATCTTCCAACAGGTTCTAAATATTACCATACTTACAAAAAGCAAGGTCGGTGACTTTTGCCACCGGTCTTTCTCCCACTCGACTTTTAACTTTTATATTTTCATCTCATTAATATTTTTAAAAACTTTCTAAAATGTTGCTTTGACCATCTTGGGTTTCTAAACTTTCGGGATTACCCCTCTACAGTTTTACTTATATAAAATTTCTTACATTCGTAATTTTATGTATGTGTTGGTATAAAGCCGAGTACATTTACGTTGTAATGTACATTTTGTTCTGAAACGAGTGGGGTCGTATATAAAACGTTTTCGTGCTTATGTTTATATACATTATGAGATGGTCTACGTTTTGAAGTAAATTTTAGTCTGGACAAATATAAAATGTTTCTATGTTTATTGTTATGTACGCTTTGAGTTGGTCTATTTCGAAAAGTTTGTCTTAAAAGTCGCTGGGACTAGGGCTGCAAACGAGCCGAACGAACACGAACAAGGCCTTGTTCGTGTTTGTTCGTTAAGAAATATACGTGTTCATGAACTGTTCACGAACACTTACCGAACGAAATTTTTTGTTCGTGTTCGTTTATTAAGAAAATGAACATGTTCATGAACTGTTCACGAACACTTACCGAACGCAAATTAACACAATCAAAAGCAAACAAACACAAATAACTGTTCATGAACATGACGAACACCAAGAAACTCATGAACACAAATGAATACAAATGATTATAGATTTATTTTAGAATAAAATTTACATTTTTATTACAAACATTACACAAAATCAATAAAAAATAAATAAGTACTTAACATAAATATCAAAAAATACTTGATGTAATAGTCATAAAAATAACTGACACAAAAATAAAAATATAAACAAACACATTAACGAACACATTATCGAACGTTCATTAACGGACATTAACGAACATAAACGAACACATTATCGAACATTCACGAACATAAATGAACGAACGCGGCTTGTGTTCATGTTCGTTCTTTAACTAAACGAACGGAATTTTCTTGTTCGTGTTCGTTCATTTACTAAACGAACGAACATAAACGAACTTCCCGCCGAACGGTTCACGAACTGTTCGCTGAACGTTCAGTTCGTTTGCAGCCCTAGCTGGGACACATATAGCATGTTTTCACTTGATGGTATAAATCCTAGTTACTCTAAGTTTTAACATAAATTTGGTTCGGAAACGAGTTGGGGCGATTGTAATTTATAATTTTCGCTACAAATGTTATTTTATGTACGTTTTGCGGTTGTCCACCTTTCGACATAATTTGTTGGAAAATAGTCGGGTCAAATATAATACGTTTTCATTCTGCGTATAAATTAGAGTTAAATTAATTTTAGTTAAAAATTAAGTCGGGTCAATTTTGGTTTATACTTTACCACGTCACATACGAAGTCGCCGCAACGCACAATGGATAAAAAAACTAGTTACAATTGATAATAAATCTTTTTAGCGCTTGTACGTGTGTTATTACTACACTTGTCAAGAGTCATGAGTATACACATGTAAGCTTCACGTCTAGTGAAGTCATTGATGTTATATAAATAAATAACCTGATGTCAACAATGTAAGAAGGAAAATGTTATTACTCACCACAAAATACAATTCAATTAACATGCATTCAGTTCAAAATATGTCCCAAATTGCTACCATGTGACAACTAGTCAACGTACGACTAACTTAAACATCTTACTAGCAAGGAGCAACTTCAAACCTACATAATGAATTATGCCTAATCTAAAAATCAACGAGAGATCAACTCATGGGTATATTATGACTTTGATCAAAATCCCATTTGCATAACATCACAATGTTTTATGTATAGTAGTTGAGAAATTTATATGAAGTCACCTATTTGAGGGACCCTTGAGTATATTAGAATTTTATATCCACATTTTATTCAAACATATATACCATATTATTTGAGCCCTGGTTAGTGCTAAACGTGACTGATTAACAACCCTAATGAAATAGACAGTTATAAAAGTCATAGTAATATATAGCCATATAGGTGTATTAATTGTCCGGCCTACTAAAACCGCACCGAACTACCAACTTAGTTTCATTCTGGTTTCAAACTGAAACCGAATTTGTAATTCGGCTTTCGTTTTCTATAATTCTAAATTTGATTTTACTGAATGACAAGAAACCGAGTAACTCTTTTTTTAACCTCATGTTTTATATACAGCCAAATAAATTGTATAACCATATTTTATATTTCACCGAATAACCAATAACCTTAGTTCGGTTATTTAGTCGAAACCTAAACCAAATGGAATTCATATTGGTTGAATTACCGGAATTCAGTCCAGTTTGGTTTTGAAAAGAAAAAGTTCAAATCGAATAAACCGAAAATCGATAAAACAACACCATTAGTCATTAGAGATCAATAATTTCCATCCTCCATACATAGTTATATACAAAGTACTAAATCCATGAATCGACATGAGAAAATAACTTTAGATACAACTTATTACCATACCTACGCGATTTATGTCGCATCAAATTACCTATCATCATCGAGTTCACCAGTTTGATTAAGTGTACTATCCAAGATGACAATCTAATCATAAAACACCACAAGCCTTTTTGCCTGTTCATAAACTTAACGACATAGAAACAAACAGAAAAGGCAATGTTGGATGTAAAGAATCCGAAACAAACTTTAAAAACCAATGACTTTTGTTGGGTTTCTTTTATTCTATTTTCATTACAAACTGTTTTTTCTTATATTCAAGGACTACTCTTCTGTTTTAAGAAAGAAACCCTTTGCTACAACTCAAAATGGAGCCTTAAAATTTAGAGATTAGGTTCTAACCCATAAGTGACGGTGATATTTGATTTCATTTTTTCAATATATGGTTCGGTTTTCAAATAACTTATAATTTCAAACTGTACGATTTTACATCTATTTGTCGTAGTAAACATACACTTCGAAGTTTGAAGTTTTAAAGTTAAACGATTATTTGACAATAATTCAGCGAAATCTTAAAAACATTCATTATATTTGATTTTTAGTGTGTCAATTTGTACCCCTTTGAAATATGTGTTATGCTGGTTAGAGTAGTAATTTGTGATCGGTTAAGCTCGTTAATGACATGCTTATTTTGGTGTTTAGCTTCATGAAGGTTCAACCGACTTCCTTGAATTTGATAAACATAGTCTTTGTTAAATGTTTAAGTCGGAGAGTATACATAATCAATATCACGAACTAGATGTTTGTTCAAGAACTCAAAATTTTCTAAAAGGTCAGTTGATTAATTTGTTGTATTTTTGTGAATTTTTCTTTATTTTACTTTTGTTAATTGTTCTCTATAATTATCAATAAATATTCTCAGGTAGAAGGATATGATGATTCCATATGATAGTTTGTTTGCGGTTTATACTCATGTTAAATCCAATAACGACAGTAAGTCATTATTAGAAACGTAAGCAAATAAATATTACATTCATTTAAAAGACACAAATTTAGATAATTTGCTTTACGCCCCGAAAAAGGTTGAGCTGACCCCTAGATGTTAGGCGAAAACAATGCCTAAAGTTGCATAAAGTTATCATCTTTAACAAGAAGAAAACCAATTAACAAGTTTCCTATAACTTATGTTGCATCTTTAGACTTTATGAGTCATTCCCGGAATCCAATTCCAATTCTTGGTAACAATGGTTTCCACCCCATAAAAATTAGTTCAATAGGATCAGTTTACCAATTGGGCAACACAAGAATCTGATTCCACCTGCAACTAGATAAAGAAATGGTTGTTTTTGCTATCTATTTCAACACGACACGCGATATTACCATGAGATACTGGAATATAACCTAGAATATAACCCGTAATCATTGTTTAGACGCGTTAGAAGTGTGATAAGAATGGTTCTTTGATGCCTTTATGTAGAGTTGCCTAACTTTTGTTTGACATTTTGAACACCTTTTGCTTGCAAAGGATGAGTTTTATAATAGATATCATGTACCATTCTCCTATTTAATGGCCTTGCTGGACTGCAGCCACTAAATAACTCAAACAGCGCGTAATCTTATGGCGAAAAACCAAACGTGCCAAAGCCCGATAAGGAGTTCTTGTGTAAAGATACGTAAAGCTACAATTGGTACACTTCGTCATACAAATCAATCAGTAGCAACTAAAGCATCAATGGCTCTTCAGCAACCCTTGTCAAACGAGATCCCAATCGAGAGTGTTACTCCTCCGGATGTTAAAACCATTAAAAATGTTCGTTTTTCTTCGAAACACGCCAAGAAGAATGAAGGTTTTACCGGTGGCAAAGAGTTGGTTGATCAGAAGACGTTTGGTGAATCAAGATTTGATAGTTTTATTCACCGTACGAAGATGAAAATGAGGGCTCCTTCTGATGCTGGTGATGTGAAAATGGTCAATAGGCACGATACGTTCAACGAGAAGGTGTCGAATTTCATCAACCGGGCGAAACTTAAATTTCGAGCTACATCTAGTATGGGTGCTAAAGGGAAATCGGTGTCATTTAAGTGAGCTTATTGATCAAAAGTTAAATTACCATGAAAATAAGGTGAATGTGCATATGCTGGTTTTAAACTAAAGTTGCTTGTGGTATTGGTTTGATTTGATATGTTATCATTTTACGTGTGTAAAGTACATTTTCTTAGTAAATCAAGAGTTAAAGTTTGTGTGTTAGATGAAAGAACAGATTGAATCATAACAATTTGTCAACCCGAAATTATTTAATTTAAGTTTGATTTAAACCATGCGTATAGGCCGGTTGTTATTATTATGGTGACCGCAAAGTTTTAAAATATGAGAAGGAACACTATGTGCATTATAAATTAATTTAATAAATGCAATGTATTGCAGTGAAATTGTACGTGATCGTGATAACATATAGACTAACAATTGACCCGACTTGTTTTTGGATTAAATTTACATCGAACCATAAAATAAACTCAAATTTATACCATTAAACAAAAACGTGTTATACTTGACCCGACTCTTTTCCAAACAAAAATATGTCTAAACGTAGTCAAACTCAAGTACATAAAATACACGTACAACCGCGCCGTATACGACATGATAAAGTATAGATTACAATCGTCTCGACTCGTTTTCGAACTAAATTCACGTTAAAATGTAGAGTGACTCAAATCTACACCGTTAAATAAAAACGTTTAAGATTTAACTTCACTCATTTTGGAACAAAATTTACGTCAAAGCGTAGATCATCTCAAACCGTATATTAAAATATGCACAGAAACATTTTATATTTGACCAAACTCGTACTGACACGTAAACCCGAAACTTTAGAAATCTAAGGAGATTAAAGTGACATTTTACAAAATTTCTAAAACGTGTTACGATGTGAAGGAGTCAAAATTAACCAGTTAGAACGTTTATTAAACATTCAATTAACAAATTATTAATATATTATCATTAATTAATATTATTATTATTTTATCATTATAATTACTGTAGAATCATAGATGAATTAATATTATATAGGTATGATTTCTGTTTTATCATATAATATAGTTTTTCTTTACTAAAAACTAGTATAAAAGTTTTAAAATTAAATATAACTTTTGTTTTATTTTTATTCATCTACATTTAGATATTGGTTTGATTGGAGATCGAATTGTATCCACAATAACATATTTTAGTTATTTGATTAGAAATAAAAAAAACTTTATTTCGGATTCAGTTAGGTTCTTGATAAAGTTTATATATAAACATAGATATAAAATTAGACAAATCATGTATTCATATTTAATTAAAATATAAATTTAAAGGGAAAATAAAATAAAATAAAATGCACATAACTAAAGTTTTTTAAGAACAACATTGAATATTTTTATAATCTAGCAAAGAGGTTAGAAAACGAGATACAAAATACGAAATACAAGATTTTATAATCTAGCAAAGAGAAAATATGATCAACATTTCTGCTCCAACTGATCCCAAGAGGAGAAATTTAATTTGTGTGATCCCGACTCATATACATCTATATGTAAGCATTGATTTTAATCTTTTCTATCATTTTATTGACATATCTTTGTTAACCTATAAAAATATTAGAAAAAATAGATTTGATTGTTATCGAGCAATTTCAAACAATCAATTACTTTAAACACTTCGCTATCATTATAGCTGGCCCGTCCCCCACTCCATAAATTCACAAGAGACAATACGGCTAATGGGGTCACCCAAGAGGGAATGGATGCGATTCGATTGCTACTCTGCCTCGAGATCGCATTACGTTATAAACTTAGTCTGAAGTCCCGATTGATGTCGTAGGATACTTAGAAATGGCTATGCTTGCATCGCATACATATTGAAAAATCATAATTTTTTAGAATCTTTATACGAGATCATAAATATATATAAATATAGATTCAAAATAAGATTTGGAATATACAATCGTTTATAAAAAGGTAATGATTTTATTTTTATAATGAACCCTCCAAAAGACAATATTCTTATAATTATCTAGTTGTAACAGTCACGTTTTGCGATGAGTGTAAGATGACTACGACATTGCACAACAATATAATTTGGATTAAAAGGCTTAGGAGTGGTGCTTCATTTTGGCTTCAAAAGGTCGCTTGCACGCCAAAACAACAAACACGACGTGTGTTTTTGTATGTCATCACTCACAACCGTCAATATTCATTGCCACCGGCCCCAAAACAATGGTTTTTTATGGCTGCAAACAATAGTTTACCATGCCAAAACGATGAACACATATGTTTTCTCATCATCATTGTCGATCATGGTAGTTTCAACTAAATTTAAAACAACCCCATTAATTGTAAAACCCAAAACGTCTGAAATGTTTCTCATATGATGTAAGAGTCAACACAATTAGTAGAATTGTCTAGCCATTACTAGGGCTGGCAAGAATAGGAAGCAAGCCAATGACAAACCTAAAGAAGCACGGATCCAACAACAATACAATCAACAAAAGAAATAAGGTTGTTTTCAATACCAAAAAAGGTAACAAAAAAACCAATAACAAAGACTAACAATCAACACCAACAAAGATTTATCAAATGTGAGATCTGATACTAGACCCCATTTTACAGGTCTAGGAGGCCTCATATGAATCGGGCGTCATCATCACCGACCTAACCCTCACATTCATGGACTAAACTAACCCATGTCACCATTATCATCATAGCCCAACACATAACCCTCACCTTCAACGACTAAAGCAAAGTAGAAAGTCTCATATGAGGAAAACCACAACATCATAGACCAAAGATGAATAAAAAAGACGAAGAAAGGGTCCCAGGTGAGGAAAACCCCCAACATCATAGACCAAAATGAATAAGAAAAATGAAGATGAGGATTCAAGGTCAGAAACCTCAAATGAACAACTCAAATGAGGCATACCCCATCATTATCTACGGGTAGCAACCGACCCATTCATAAAATAAGTTAAGGTTTTGAACACATGCCTCACAATGAGGGTCAAACCTAAAAACATCACGGCTACGTATCTAACGATCCCTAGGCCACCATCATTTCTCTTTCTATAATCAAGCGAAGGGAGGTTAAAATTTAAAAAGAAAACATAAAACTAAATAACTATATTATTTTTTTACATTTGATTACTAAAAAAGTAAGAGTATATTACTATACTATTCCTTAGGTTTGATTACTAAGAGAGTTAGAGTATATTAGAAAATGGCTTGGCATGGCATTTCACATGCCACTAATTAAATGGCATGCCACATGGACATTTGCATACTCACAATTTATAACCCTATGAAAATCTTATTTTTTTAAGAAAAGTTTAATACCTTGAAAAAGGAGTCAAAACTCAAAATCTTATAGTTTAAATGTTTAATACACATTTAAACTTTAAAGAAACCAAAAGACAAGAGATTATTTTATGTATAAGTTATGGTGGGCACTTAAGGGCATATGACCTGAAGTCAATGCTTTCTTAGGGGTAAAAAAAGGCCAAGTAAATGCCACTATGACTGTGACATTATATCTTCATATTTCATTTTTTTTAAAATGGGTAAATAATTATTTTTGCCTTATGTATATGTAAATTTATTTTGTAGACATCTGTATTTTATTTTCAATATATATCATTGAAAAATATATATAACCATATACATTCTTTTATAGAGTTCATTAGATACAGAACAACACGAAAGATACATGACATTGTCATGTAGTGGAAAAAGCAAATCATGCCAAAAAATGTAATTTTTGTATTACTTTATGTAGGCTTCAAATCAACCAATCACACCCTTAAATAAGTTTAAACTATAAAAAAGTAGAAATCTCAACAAATCACACTCTTCACTGAATCCTTTGCTTGTGTAGATATAAATCTCAACAGGACTAACAGTTTCTTAAGTGTGCAGATCGAACCTAGTTCTTTCTATACTATTGAAGCCTCTAAGTATCGCTTCGTCAACCCCCTCCCCACCCCCCCCCCCCCCCCCCCTCTCTCCCACACACACACAATGCATCTAATAAATATTGCCAGCGGGTATGCAATTATACCAAAGAATTTACTCCTCATCCTAAGCATTTGTGTCACGTCTTAGGGGCTTCCTATTTAATGAACTCTATATATGTATATTTAAGTGTAGTTATAATAGGAAGAATAATACTATCAAAGTTAAATTTATAATTTTTAAATATATCAATAGTTGTTTGATCATTTAGAAACAATACAGAGTCCAGAGTAGTAAAACCCCAAGTTCACCATATACTAAGCTAGTTTGCCAACCGGACATCAAAGATTAATGATTATATATGTCTTTGAACATATTATAAAATGGATTTTATAAAAAGGATATGAAATGTTGGTGATGAAACAGTGTAAAAGACTGGAATTCTCTCTTACTATTTCGGTTGGGACTGATTATCAATTTATAAATACGGAATCAATATGAATCTATGCTAATCATGATCAAACCGTGTGTAATCTAATCACTGTATATCAAAACAATCAAACAAACATCTATTTATCTTAAACAAACAAAGTTCTGCAAACCATAAAGTTCTTGCAAACTTAAAGTTCTTGCATCCCAAGTTTTCATATACCAGCATCAGTCTTCAAAGTTGTCGCACATTTCCACATTGACCCAAAAGTTCCAGCAAACTTTCATAGTTTTTACATATAGAGAAGTTTTCACAAAATCTAACTTTTTACTTTCCCGAGCCTTTAATTGTGAATTCTACAAACATTAATATACCATTTCACATGACCCTTTCAATTATTTTTTTAAATGGGCCATTTGAGATGATAGTCAATATACAACCCAACTTGATCCATCTAAATGAGTTGAAAATTGCCATCTAAAGTAATGTCTTTAGTTGATGAATTTTTGATGCACATATTTTTCAAGGCTTCGATGAAAAGAGTTTATTACACTTTGACTTTTGAGGTCAAGCCCGTACTCTTTCAAGTGCAAAATTGATATGGATTTTATTATTATTTCTGCACCATATTTGTATTACCACTCATTCAACTAATTTGGCTAGCTATTTTATCTAACGGATATCATGTAATATTCAGTAATCTAAAATTGAAACAGTGAAACTGAGTATGTTTGACTAAAGAGTCAAAGTGGATCTTATTATAGTATTGGTTGTAGTTATTTATGTCATTCTGAATAAAAAAAGGTTTGCTTCTATGGAATCAAACGAGGCTACAATGGGTTGAACGTAGAAAACCCAACAAAGAAAAAGCTTAGGAACCCGTTTTGCGGTCACAACAATTAATAATTTTTCATGATCTTTTTGACGTTTTCCCCTTTTATTGTGTTATTGAAGCTAGAAAGCCACATAAGAGAGCTTATTCGGTACCAAACGTTTTTTGCAGCTTATTCATCTAAGTGTGAGTATCTTGATTCTCTATATGGCAAAGCGGGGAGATTGGATAATGGATCAGACAAATAACTTTTAGTACAGACTGGGTCAACCCATACACTTCATGTCCATTTTTTGCAAGCTTTAATGGACTAAATATAACAGTAGAAATATGCACGTTCAATAAAATAGTGTATATGGTTGAATTCGATCGATAAGATTTAAAACAAACATTTTGGTCTTTGGACGACTTATAACCAGTTTGATCTGTATCCTTTTTGACCCTTTCAATTTATTTGACCCATTTAACAAGACGAGACAAACATGAAATTAAGTAATTGGATTAAAACCATAACATCCATTTTATTCTTTGACTCCCTTGAATTTGATTGATGTGTGTAGTTGTTAGCCGAAATCAGTCTTGATCTACAGGAAATAGTTGACTTATCTCTTTTTGTTTTTGTTTTATAGTCGGTAGTTATACACTTTGTTATATTTTATTGTTAAACGCGTGTAATACAACGGGTTTTAACATAGTAAGTCTATATTTTAAAACTTGTTTACTTAAAACCAGTCTAAATGTGTGACACCACGCATCATCATTTTGCGTTGCCGCCACCTACTAGTCGCCACCTCTGTCACTACCAATTAACATTGAAACTGCCACTGCTACCACAACCACGCCCTCATCCACAATTGTCATCGTCCATGCCACCCCACATTTCCCATCACTCCAACACTACTACCGCCCCCACCATCACTGCTCCCGCTTCCTCCACCGTCCCGTACGCCTTTCTTTGCACCACTGTCGTCACTGTTGGCAACTCCACAACCGCCACTTCTAGTAGCCACCACCACTACATGTTACGACTAACTGCCATAAAAATAAATATAGCTGATTAACCCATTTTGATTTTTCTTCCCTAAAACATCACATGGCAAACACATTTTAATCATGACTCATTATGATTGAACCAAAATTATCCCTACCCGTTATCCGACCCTATTTTACATTGATAAATGGCAGATGCAACACAAGCAAAGGGAATCCATGTGTGGTGGGTGACTAAGATAACACATTACTTTTTATCAAACTTATTAAAAGTTCCCCAAACCAAAATCCAATCACTTTTGATGATATTAACAACTCAAAAGCTTTCCTACAACCTAAGATGAAGTAACGTGCCTTTACATAAGATTGTATAAAATTTTCAAAGTGTGGGTAAGCGTGGGCCTTTCATTTCATACAACTTTGACATCAATAATTATTGAACAAATATATCTCCATCATAAAATTTCATGTGTATTCCATTTCTTAAACAAATTCGACATTACCTATGAAATCAGAAGGCAGAGATTGCATGTTGATAACTTAAACCCTTTACCACTTACAAATCCCCAATCATACTCCCACTACTCTAACTTATATCAAGTGACAACACTTCTCCAATATTAATTAAGATTTACTATAATAATATACATAATATCTAATTTAGGGTTAAACTAACTAGTTTTATACCCGTCCGGTGGCCGGGTACTGCAATGTAATAATTTTATCATGTACGGACTTGTTATTAAAAAAAGTCTATTAGTGGTAAATAAACAACCGACAACAACCAAACAACCACAACTCAATGGTAAAAAGTAATTGTTACACATATAAAACATACCAACGTAATTAAGTAAGAATAACGAAAAGGACATTACGTAAGCTGAAGAAAAAGAAAGCATTTAAATTTCACATATAATGCAACAAATATATTATTTTTCTAAAAAACTTGCCATAATCTCCAACCCTACTATCACAAACAATAGTTCTACCATTATGAATTGTATGTAGGCGGTGTAGTTTGAAGAACAACAACGCATTTTACGGTTTGTAAACACTAATGCTTACAAGATACAAGATTGACATAATTAAGACTTGCTTATAGATAACAACAATAGTAAAACAAAAATATACTAATAAAACTAATAATTAAAGTATTAATTGTAATAAGACACACCAAATAGCAAGGACGGATATAGAAAATTTTAGCATGTGAGGCAAACTTTTGTCGGTCAAAATTGGGTCGGGTAAAAATTTTCACATGCAAGTAAACATAATCAATGAAATAAACAAAACATACAATCTAACCAACACAAACAATTTAATAAACAATGAAAATTGAAATCTATTTAGTTGAAACTAAAACTAATTTAACTACAAAATCAAAAGAAAAAACTTGTGATTAACAAATTATTGTTTTAATTATTAACACGGCGCCGCCCTAAACACAAATCATAATAAATAGTTGTACAATTCATAGCAAATAAAATAATAAAATCATAACTTACGTAGTTGAGAAACTAACAATATGGTATTGTTGTTCGAATTGTCATAGCAAATAAATACATACACAATAGTATTCTTTCGTACTGTAGTTTCATCATGTACTAAATCAGCAAATATATAGTTGTATGTATATATAAACATAGAATAGAATTTACTTTTAGAAAACACAGCACTTGATAATAGTAAAATAAATAAATGTTTTGTTCAATAAAATTAAAGTCTAAAATGATTAAATACTATAAAGTTGGGTTTTAGGTGGGTTAAACCCGAGAACATAAAACACGCGGACGTACACGGTGTATGCCAGCTTGTCTATTTCAATCGCAACTTATACATAAACCTGATCCCCAAAACAAATCTATCTTTCACACCCTTTCAGGTTTTCTGATAGCAAACCCTCCGACGATGTGTCGTGCTCTGCTGATTTATCGTCGTCTACAACGATCAAAACCTATCAGATCAGTTGTTTTAAGATCTTTTCTGGTTGCACGTTTGATTTGGTTGCCTCGGGGTTGCCAGATGTTGGATTTTCTTTAGATAATGGGTTTCATCGTCATATTTTGGGCATCAAGAACCGCATCTGATGACAACCGAATGGCTTTTTCTATGGCATTCAGGGGTCTTCGTCGTCGTAGGTTAGATTTGATGTTTATTGCTCTAGTAGATCTAAGATTCAAACACAAATGCCTGTTTTTATATGACGTTTGGGTTGTTGCAGGCTGCTGAAACCACCCCATGATTTTAGGATGTTGAAACCACCTCATGCTTTTTGGCTTCTTAAAATCAGTTCGTGCAGCAACTGCACCCGTCATTAGCGCATCTTAAAACTGCTATCAATAAATCGCCGGAAACCACACTGGAACTGTTGTAACTGCCTAATTTAAAGGGTCAAGATTGATTTCAACCAATTTAAACGGACAAGATCAATTCTACCAGCGGTTAGACTCACCGCTGGTAATATAATATATAATTAAGATTAGGAATATTTTGTTATTATCATTGTTATTGTACTCTTATAAATAGTTAATAAATAACAAACATTATCTACAATCTCCGCTATATATCATTAATTGCCGGCGATCATGACATTTGTTACGTTCCCGGTCCTTCTGTATAGGTATGTGTTTATGTATGAAAATAATTCTTTATCAACAACCTACTTATCATTTATTTAATGTTTGATATTTTTTTAGATTAACTTCTTACAAGAAAAAGTGACGAGGAGATGCTCGGGATTAAAAGGCAAGAGAGGAGGAAATGCATTTAAAAATTAAAAATATTCTTCGATAGAGGTTGAAAGCCGAACGAAAGCTTATTAAAGAAAATAGATTCCAGTTTTATGTGATACTAATTAAGAAACTAGCATTTATTAATTTGTATATTTACGCTCAAATTATCCTATATATGTGAAAAGCTGGAAGCTTAGTAGCGTCACATGCTTAATCAAGCTTCAATATATTAGGTATAATATAATATATATTATTTAATTTTCATACTAAATTATGTATATAATAATATTTGTTATGTATACATATATTATATTACATAAATAATGTTATATTTATATAAATAAAAGTTCATTTAGAAACGCATGTGACAGGCTTAAGTTCGATCAACCAAATTTGAATGAAACAGTCTCAAGTGGCTCACGAACACTTCGAAGTTCAAATCGCATAAATTTTAATTCTGTCTTTCGGCTCACGAGCAATTTGAAGTTCGAATCGTATACATCTTAATTCTGTCTTTTAAAATAAGTGTTCGGATTACTAAATCAAAGACAAACATCACATGTCACACTGTATAATGGGCTAAACAATTATTTGACTTTTAGAAAAAGGAATAATCAAAGAGCTTACTATAATTCGATTCAAGCAAGCGTGGGTCTTGATGTGTTTATTTGTTTAATCATTAATAATTGAACATGCCATGGGTATATTATGTTTCTTGCTAGAATTTATTAATATATAAGTTTAAATATATATATATATATATATATATATAGATCACATGTCACACGGTGCTTGCGACATTTTTCATTATGGTACTCGCCTCAGGTTAGTTTTATATTTAAAAAACTGAATTTCTTCTTTTAAGCATATTGTAACAAACATGGAAAAAATTATATATAATTAAAGCTATAAGGGTCTAAGTGTAAATAAGTTTAAAATTTCACTTTTTAGTAGCGTTAGAAAGACATAATTACCTTTGTTAAGTTGATTTTTTGGGTTGTACCTTGTGCTTAAAATTTATAAATCTCTTAACTTTGACCGGAATCCTTCCTTCGTGCATTATAATATAGTGTATATATATATATATATATATATATATATATATATATATATATATATATATATATATATATATATATATATATATATATATATATATATATATATATATACTTCAACAAATAAATTCTTTCATAACCCGTTTAAAATAATTATTAGTATTTAACGTCATGAAATGAACCATTTAAGTGAGAAGTGAAATTATATCGACTTACATGACTAACTTGAGTAGGTGTCTACATAAATCATATCAAGTTAATTGACTTATCAATGTTTACTAGCTCTTCCTTTAACGTCCTACTTTCAAAAAAGATAACTAAACACATAGTTTATCGTATATTCTATTCTAGAATTACTAACCATCGACGATCATAAAGCATAAGTTTACCATTTTCCATGCACATACATGTATTCTATCTTCTAAGATACCTCTAATCGGTACCTATCACCCTCTACTTCTTCTAATTAGATTTATCACCACTAGTAATACTTAAAATTCATGTTGACAATATAAAAATGATAGGGTTCAAAGTCTTGTTTGTTCAATAGTTTCATAATATAAAATAATTTAAATAAATAAGATAATTTGTATCTAAATACATAAATATTGTCAAGCCATTTGTGTAGAGAGTCACTCATAATTAAACTAAAACAAACTACAATTTAAAAGGATATAACTTCAAAAGCTAGTCTTAGTAGAAGTTACGACTGAAATAGATGAAATACACGATAAGAGAAAGAATGAATATGACCATTTTAAAATAGAAAACATATTTCATGACCGATTCCATGAATTAGGATTTTCAAATCGTGGATCTTGAGAACTCGATTCACATTTCTTAATTAGGAAGACTAATAGTATTAAGAACTAATTGTGTGTTGTATTGTACATTTAACTGGTAGGATTGCTATTTATATTTAAAGAAGATGCCATTGAATAATATTAAGGTTATAAAAGTGTTCCAATTCGGTTACGTATGTATATGTTGCTTAAATTGGATCTTTAAACCATCAAATCAAGTCATCTTTGAATTTTTTGTGTCAAGAATAAAATGGTGAAAAAGATGTGGGGGTTGAAAATTCCAATATATGTAATTATATTAAAAAACAAAAAAAACATGTTAATTATATTAAAAATAAATAAATTTCTAAAATCCATATCACCATTCCATATTAGCATCAAGATAAGAAAAAAAAATATTTACTAATTGAAACAAAAAGAAAAACATACTAAACATATATTAAAACTTCTAATTTTAAATAAACATGAAAGCTAAATGATTTAAATGTAATATTTTTTTAACTTCAATGACTTGATTGGAATAGTTTTTAAACTGGGATACTATTATGTAAAGTTAACCCTAACATTAATGCACAAAATACATTATTCTTAATCTTGGAGGTGTTTAATTTTTTGAGTTGTAATACATAAATGAGTACATAAAGAGAATTGTGTCAAAACTTGTTAAAAGTAGGAAGGGAAGTTTGGTTGTGAAGTAGCCTTCGAGTTGTGCAAGAAACTTACACAAACACCGGAGGTATATTGTGAATTGTTTAAGTTTTGTGTTGTTTAAGTTTTGTTCGTCTATATGATAGCCATCCGGTGGAAATTGTGACAACCCGTATTGTCAGGTTAACCTCGTCACCGTATCCAGCTCATGCCTGGTAATTTAATTAAGTCAATCCCAATATTATTAGATAATTATAATTCTGTTTATAACTGATGTTAACTAAACTTAAGTATTTGCATTGCAAGTTCTTTTAATTTGAGGGACCAGAAGAGTAAATTGCACCACTTCTTATACTAAATCACTCCTCCATCGGCTTTCCTCAACCGCAATCCCGTTCCCACACTTTCGAAACCCTAACCAACCCCTGCCGTCGCTCGTTCGATTTGAAGATCATCCTCTCATCCTCTCCCTTCGACCGCCACTTCCTGTCTTTGTAGCCGCTCTTCCCCACAGCAGTACACCCCGGCAACACCTCCGTTCGTGATCGAGTGAACCGGCAATCAGGAGCGGTGAGCAAATCTGTCCCGTATCTCGTTCGGTATGATTCGACGATTATTATTCTAATTTTATACGCTACGGTTTTGATGTTTCGATCTACGGTTTCATGTGATTTCATTGTAGGCACGCCCGGTTATGTATGTGTGTTCATCGTGCATGAGTTCTACCGTGTGTGTGTATCTATGTTGATTTTTATATATTTGCTTCGTATGCATGTTCTGGTGTATATATGTGGGTGGAAATTGCAGTGGGTTCATGCGTGTGTATATATGCATATACATGCACCTAGATGTGATGGTATGAATCTGTTTTGTACACTGCTTGCATGCGAGTTATGCGTGAATGGCGTGGTTGTATGTATGTAGGCATGTGGTTTGGTATGCATGTGGTCATTGATGCGCATGAATGCATGGTTGAGTGCTAGGAGTATATATAGGTACGTATGAATGCATGTGGCAGTGTGTGGTTATATATGTTTGTGTGTGTTTGGGTTTTGAATTATGTGTGTATGGTGTGGGGAATTGATAGCAAGGTTATGGCTTGCGTGGGTTTCTACTGGTTGTGTGTACTTGTGTGTGTATATATATATATATATTATATATGTATGAGTGTATAATATATGTTATGTGGTGTGTGTATATATATATATTCGGTATAGGTAATATATATTGTATGTGCACGTTATCGGTTGGGTTTTATACAGTTTTTACTGTGCTTGCGTTTGATTGGGCTATTGATAACCGTAACCGAATCGTGAATGCGAAACCGTACGAACAGATTGCTGGTATTTAATATTAATTATATGTATATTAAATGGCGTTCAGGTTAACCGGAAACTTTGATCTGTGTGCTTTCGTTTGCTTTTTGCTGTGCATTTAAGGTGAGTTTACAGCCCCACTTTTCATACTATACTCTCTTTTGGGGAGAGAAACATGCTCTTTTCATATACTGTACGTCACTTAGATTTGTAATACTGCATATACTTGTGTACTATGGTGTTACCACTACGCCTCATTCGGACCGTTAATATGGTAGTAGCGAGGTGATTGTTAGTAGATCTACTGGGTTTGACAAACCCCGCCCGGGCTAGTCGCGCTAGCTTGACTGGAGGTCAAACGGGTGAATGGTTAGCCTGTTATACAGTGTTGTGGTTTGGTACCCACAGCCGGGGCATTCATTACATTACATTACTGTCAGCTCGGTTGCGAAATTCATACACATAGTGACTTGTTGTAGGCTAGCTACCTACTGATATGCTTTGATTACTAAATCTGGTTTTCCATCACTGACAATTACTGTTTTCTGTAAACTCTGTGAACTCACCAACCTTGTGTTGACATTTTAGCATGTTTCTTTCAGGTTCACAAGATGCGCACGCTTAGGAACATTTCATTCATGCATTCATCGTCACACGTGGTTTAATTACAATTTCTAAATGAATTTCATTTATATAACTTGCGCGTGTTGCGCCGGTTAAAGATTTATGATTTATTTATGCTTCCGCAATTACTATTACAATTACGTTAATAACTTTGCCTTGGAATATTTTAAACATTAACAAGTAATTATGTTTTGTAATTAACGTGTCGTTTGGTGTAACTAGTGGCTGAGATCCTGGAAGTCACACTCCTAACGGTAATACCCCGTTTGTGGAAATTGAGGGTGTGACAGAAATGTATTGTACCGACGTTGTAAACTTACAGTAAACCACCGTCACTTGAACTTTTTAGTTAGTGTTAAAAGCTTTTGAAAATTTCCGGTCTGGTTTTCATTTTTAAACCTTTTATGTATCTAATTACCTTTGTTAATGTGTGTGTGTGGTGTGTATCTTCAGGTAAACATCCAAAGATTAAAAGAGAAGTGAGGCAACTTCATGAAACATCAATTTTATTGTTATAGCATAGATTTATAGGAGAAAGTTTATAAGAAAAGTAATAGTTATACGTGAACAAAAGAAAACCATGAAAACCGGTCACTGATATAATTTATAATTTTTTTATTCTTTTAAATGTTAAAAGGGTACGGGAATGAATTATGTTACGTATATGTAATATGATGTCAAAATAAAATTTGTTTCGTATAAGTCACCTATGTGTGACATATGTATAAAACTCTGTTACGCTTTTTATTTGATCACTACCCTTATCTACTCGCAAACATACATATAAAACAGTGATAAAAAAATCTATAAATTATGTAATCAATTTTATTAGTTTTTTTTTGTTTTTCATATAATTATATCTATACTACTATATAATACATCTATTTGGATAGAGATATAATTTTGCCAAACGTACAATTTTTGAAGCAATATGTACAAAGAAATGCAAGACATTTAAGAGGGGTAGAATATAAAATTAATTAAGATTTTAAGACACTTTAATGATAATATGATAAATTTATCTATTAAAATTTATATATCTTAACATTTCTGTCATTGTCTCTTTTATGTATTTAATAAACATTATTAATATATTATCTAATAATATGATATTATTTAATCCATTTTATTAAATTTTATTTTATTTATGATACTGTAAGTTGACATTTAAATTTATATTTACTAATTATATTTTTATAACCAAATACTATTTAAATTAAGTATTATTTTATTTAAATATTTAAGTATATAACTTATATATATCTTCATATTTATAATAACTATAATACTAATATTTTTCTAGGGGTATATTGTGAGTTTAGTAATTTTAACATTTATTTATATCTTTTATAGTAAAAATGAAAGAACGAAATGATAATTTTACATATGGATTAAGACACCCATATGAAAAGTCATGCTTAAATTTTAAAAAATTAATCATTTTATTCTATTTATGCCCTTACAATAAAGTATAATATTTGATCATATAATACAAATGTTAAAACATATGCACGTGGGCAAACAAAACCGTCATTTAATTTCAATGTCGTTCATTCATTGCGATTGAACACTAATCCCTCTTCCCATTTTCCTTGCCGGTTGTTAACAGCTAGGGGTGTAAAGGAGCTGAGGCGAGCCCGAGCTCGCTTAGGCTCGAGCTCGGCTCGTTTTAGTTTTAGAAAGCTCGAGCTCGAGCTCGGCTCGTAAAAAAATTATCAGGCTCAAGCTCGGCTCATTTTTGTTAAATTATTAATTTTTTATTTTTATAATTACTTTTATATTTTTAATAATCAAACTTTTTATATATAACATAATATATATTATTTAATTATTTTATCATAATAATATATATAATAATAGGATTTATGTAAATATATATTATATATATTTAATATGTAAATAAAATATTATATAAAACAAAAAACTCTTTTAGGCTTGCGAACCGGCTCGAGCTCGATTTTTGAAGCTTGGGCTCGAGCTCGTTTAGTAAACGAGCCATGATGTGAGCTCGAGCTTGGGATCGGGCTCGTTTAAGCTCGGCTCGATTCGAGCTTTTTTCGAGCTAGTCTCGAGTAGCTTGCGAGCCGACTTGACTCATTTACACCCCAATTAATAGCTTAATAACAATCAATTTGGTAATTTGTATTGACAATTCCTCCATTAACTCTCTCCGGTCTATGCAAATCACCACCAAAATATGCCTCCGATGATCATAAAACTCTAACCTACATTTATAAAACGAACCCACCCCCTTAAAATCTACGTAATAAGTTATTTCCGACCACCAATACCACTCATGTTTTCACTAATCTTGTTAGGATAATATAGTTGTCTTAAAAACTTTTGTAATATACGTAATTGTTTTCTTTAATTCAATTTTTTCAATAATTATATTTTGATTTTTTAATTTACGTTATAACGCACCGAGCCGATACTGACTAAAATCGAATTTTTAAAAAATCGCATAATAGCAGTACCGTCACGACGCGCGAGCATTTCCACTATGGTTTCTATGAACCATCCTTAGGTTTATATAATATGAATGCGTCTAACGCCATTATGGGTTTTAATGTGTGTGTGTATATAATAATATTTTGAATTAGTTAATGAGGGTTTTTTTTTTATAACTAAAAGCAGTGTTTTTGTAGAAACATATATAAATCTTTGGTGGATGAGAATCTTTAAAGGGCATTCCATTTATGTTCTCAAAGAGTACCCATCAAAAAGGACTCTTCTTTCTTTTCATGGGCAACCACCGACCTTTATCCCAACAAGGAAACATGGCCAACAAAAACTATGGTTTTCCACGACTCCTACGGGTGTAAACGAGATAATCCGGCTCGCAAACTACTCGAGATCGGCTCAAAAAAAAGCTCGAATCGAGCCGAGCTTAATCGATCTCGTGTCCGAGCTTGAACTCACATTATGACTCGTTTACTAAACGAACTCGAGCCCGAGCCTTAGATATCGAGCTCGAGCTGGCTCACGAGCCTAAACGAACTTTTTAATTATATAACTTTTTATTTACATATTTAATATATATATATATATATATATATATATATATATATATATATATATATATACACATTAATCATATTATTATATATAATATTATGCTAAATATAATTAAATAATATATATTATGTTATATATAAAAGGTATGATTACAATTAAATATAAAAGTAATCATAAAAATTTAATAATTTAACAATAAACAAGCTGAGCCCAAGCCGAGCTCGGGCTTGAAAATTTTCTAACGAGCCGAGCTCGATCTTTACAAATAAAACTACAAACGAGCTCGAACTTTCTAAAAGCAAAACAAGCCGAGCTCTGGCTCGGCTCGGCTCGGCTCGGCTCGTTTACACCCCTATAGACTCCTAATTATGGGAAAGTAAGGGTATAAATTACGACAATCATTCCTTACGAGGTCAACTTCAATATCCTCTAATATATAGATGAGATACATGTTGTCGTTCATGATCTAAAGTGTCTTTAATGTAACACATAATATGCTTGAGTGCCTTAAAATGTGGTTCTCACGGTTCATGCATCAAACATGTTGGATTGCATACGTGATGCCTCATCGAGTGAATGTTATATATTGTAACTAAAGCACCAACAAGACTTCATTACAGGGTGGGGTCTTCTAATGGTCCAGTCAATCAGTATGGTTGAGTAGAATCAATCACTTGTTATGACCAGAAAATATTACTTAAGAAAGGTGGTAAAAGATAATTTTCATTCCACTTCTTTTTTTTTCATTCTAAATTAAAGAAATAACAAAACAGATAAAATAGGTTAAAAGACAAACAGAAAGCTACCAATCGAGTGATCAGTATTACCGTGCGGAAAGTGTGATGTAACCTGACCAACATGGCCCAACCTTATTTTCCAGCGGTTGGCACGTGAGTGGGCATTTGAGTTCGATGTTAACACGTTTCTAAGGTTTGTTTCGGTGTTGTATAACTTAGCGCATATATGTGTAGATCTAGCACATAATGTAATTAAGGGTGTTTTAAAGCAAGAAATTATAAGTGAAACAACAATTATGGTTGTTGGAAATAACCGTCGAAAATAGAAAAAGAGAAAAAAAATCATGAAGTCTTTTTTTTATCTAATATAATAATGTTTATATAGTTTACTATGTCTCAATATAACAACATACATGATTATATATAAAGAAAGCCCTATTCTTCTTCGACTTGACTCAAAGTTTAATTTATAATATTTATTTGATAGAATCAAGTATATTAATATAAATGACTTACATTAGTGGTGTATGAGAGTATAAGACTATAAAGTAGTGTTCTCGTAATAATTTATACTACGATTCACTTATTGATCTTAATTCGATTCATGGGAAACTAGCTTATGATGCATGAATATACGATTGGTACATATGTTTTAAGATTCTCGATAGGCAAAAATTGATGAATCGCTTAATTGTTCATCACTCTTTTTTATATATTCTTCTTCAACACAAAAGGGTTTGCTTTTGTCATTATTGATCACAAAGAAGAACCTTCTTTTTTACATTCTTTCTACGAAAGTTTTAATTTCTAGTCACTTTACCATACGAATTTATTCCAAAGAGAATTGCGTATATGCTTCAAATAAATTAAAGAAAAACAATAATTTACTATATTATTCCATAGCTGGTCAATTACTAGCTAGTCTACTACAATTTTCGTCATCATAAAGATGGAGAGAAGAATGAGAGAGTTATGTCTAATTAGAGTAGTAAAACTATTTTCAGCTGGGTTCAAACCTTACCTATGTCAAAACTTTGTGCATTAGTTATGATATAAAATTAAAATTAGGTTATATATATTTTTTGAACAGCCCCTAATCTAACTTTACGCTACTTCAAACTTAAATCTATTTCGCGTATTATGTGAGATTTGAATCAAACGCCTATTGGATGAGACACATACAATCTTGGCCTATGTTAATGTGTTGCACCAATGATCCTCAGCTCAAGTGGTTGTGATGAGCTACTTTAAAATTTCATTAAAATAGATGAAGATTTTAAGTTCAAGTTTCACATATGACATAAAAAAAGGGTTTCACGTTGTGACAGAGGGTTTTCTCATCTAAGGTGCGTTTCCTTCTAAAAGTAATCTCATGTTTGGGACTCATAGAGATGGACTAATGTACGAACTTCCTTACAAGAACGTACCACCTAGTACCCCAAGGTTTCGTATACGAGTATTAAAGATAATCAAGTGGGCTAGTTATCCGTAAAAAAATATAAATATGTTGCCTATGTAAATGTGTGAGTTGTGGGAAGAAAGAAAAGAAAAAGAGAAAGAAGAGAAGGAAAGGAGTGAGTGAAGTTTGAGCCTTTGATAGAGGGTGGCGCCTGCGATATTGATCATTGTGGTAGCGTGTTGAAGTGTTGCTCCCGTATTTTCCGATGGTCCAGATGATATTGCCGCCCACCGGACCCATCATCTCCGTTATCTTTTTCCGTTAATTCCCGGCGCCTCACCACACATTCAACCCTCTGTCATCAACTTACATTCTACACTATTACTTAACGTGCCCACCAACCTTTTCGTTTTTCATTGGCTTCATTGCAATGACTATTAAAAAGAAATAATAATAATAATGTCTCAATGTCTTAAAGTGAGAAACTAATTTAAAGATTAGGCCACCTTTTGTCGAGCGCACGAGCCAGTGGCTTGCCACCCTGATAGCGTGAACCGTAATATGGTGACGCGAACGGGGCGTGAGGATGGTAGTGTTTGCTTGTGCACGTTGGTGTGTGGTGGGTTTATTGTTAGGCTCATTAATATAAAACAAATATTTTAAATTTTACTCGTTTACCTATATATACCCATTTTTATTTATATACAAACCATCTCATTTCACTCTCTTTCTCTCTAGATTAAAAAAAAAAAATTTGCCTCAAGCATGGAATGAAGTTCCTCCTCATCCGATTCTTCCGGAGAAAATGAATTCATTTTTGATACGGGAAAGATGGCGGTCGAGTATTTGATCGAGCTGTCTCAACGTCAACGATCACTAACAAGATCCTCGCCTCTAAATCATGACCAGGTGGGTGCTAGACACGGAAACCTTCGTCATGAATTGGTGCCGTTTGTATTTTTTGTAATATTTTGTTTTGAATATTCATGTATTTAGATGGTTATTTAAAAAAACAAACAAATTAAGCAATTCGTTAAAGCCTCTGATCATCTGAACCATAAGAGGGTCAGACTGCTTGATCAGGAAATCCAACATCCAGTCAGCGTCACATAAAACAATATCAGAAGATAACGTGAGAATAAGCTCTATCCCATAACACACAACCATATAGGGCTTGTGTTGTGCAGTGAATGTGTTTTTTCTAAGTTTTTTTTTATTTATATTGGACGGCATCAATTTCATTCAAAACAAAAAAAATCGGGCCTAGCAAAAAGATAGAACACCGACATAACAGAACAATACAACCTACATGAGATGTTAATGATTTACATCTATCTTCCCATCCCATAAAAACTAAATCCATCTATATTTTACCCATATAAAGCTTGTGGTTTTAATCTTCTTAAGAAGCGTGTTCATTAAAAAATTTTTTTGCTTGAAGATAACATTGTTTCGAGCCTTCCATAAACACCAACAATTTATCAAAACAATCACATGTACAATCCGCTTTTTGTTTGGTTACATTGAATGCCTTAGTAAACCTCAAAAAGTTCTGTAATAGAGAAAGCAAGGATTGGCGGGAGCTTACACCATTGACTTTTATATTGCCACATCATCATTGCCGCTCCACATGAGGTGAGGGTATGTTTTGAAGACTCGGGAGCATTATTACAGAATAAACACTGTCATGGAATTTGATATACATATAAAAGTAAATTAAATAAGTATTTGAGAAAAATTATTCTTTCAACACTGTTAAGAATCAAACTATGGAGAATTGAATACTTCGAATCAAGAACTCAAGATTATTGCAACTCTTATTAGCAAACTAGAATTACAGAGGAATTGAAAAGAGAATGAATGAATTATATCTAATTACATTTACCTAATCCACCTTTTATTCACCCCCAGCTTGTTAACGGTAATTAACAAACTAAGCTATATTACCATTACAACCCCTCATACTAGACTTAATGACACAAATGACCCCTGTACTTTCTTATCAATACAAACATAGACAATTGACTATAGTTGACTTCATCAAACTAACATACCAACAATCTCCACCTTGAAGTTAACTTATCCAACTCCCAGAGTATCCAAGCAAAACTGAAATTTGGACTTTGGCAAAACACATCTGGTGCATTAAAATTCAGTATCTATCTGAGCAACTTCAACTTCTTTAGAACTCATAATTTCTCGAATAAAGTGATACTTCACTCTAATATGCTTAGTGCGTTCATGAAACACACAATTCTTAGTTAACTGAACAACACCTTGATTGTCACAAAAGACAACTACATCAGCAAATAATCCTAAATCAGTTACAAACCTCCTTAACCATAGAGCTTCTTTCATTGCCTCGGTAAGTGCAATATATTCTGACTCAGTTGTAGATAAAGCTACTACTGACTGTAGTCTTGCATTCCAACTCACCAAATTTTCAAGAAACTTAAAAGCATACCATGTGATAGACCTACCCTTGTTCAAATCTTTTGCATAATCTGAGTCTACATACCCAGTAACAACTTTACTTGACATGTCTCCTATTCCATACACCAAACCATAGTCTCTAGTCCCATTCAAGTACCATAGTATCCATTTCACACCACCCCAATGATCTTTACCAAGGTTAGCCAAAAATCTACTCACAATACTCACACCATACCCAATATCAGGTCTACTACAAACCATTAGATACATCAGGCTTCCCACAACATTTGCATATGGAACTTTGGACATATAGTTCACCTCGTCATTAGTTAAAGGATAATCTGCATTTGACAACTTGAAATGTTGTGCAAAAGGAATACTCACAGATTTACTCCTGTCCATCTCAAAATTCTTTAAAACTTTCATTAAGTATGACTTTCGAGAGAGTCTTAACTATCTGCTACTTCTGTCTCTAGATATCTCCATACCAATAATATTTCTAGCTTCACCAAGCTCCTTCATCTCAAACTCATTTATCAAAAATTGTTTAACAGTTTTAATTTCAGTTCTGTCTTTACAAGCTATTAACATGTCATCCACATATAGCAGAAGATACACAAATTGATGACTCCCATATCCCTTCATGTATACACATCTATCATAATCACTCCTATGAAATCCATGAGTTGTATTATAATCATCAAATCTTTTATAGCATTGCCTTGGAGATTGTTTTAGGCCATACAAAGATCTCTTCAATAAGCACACCTTTGCCTTTTCACCTTTCAACTCAAACCATTTAGGCTGAGTCATAAAAATCTTTTCATCTAAATAGCCATGCAAAAAGGTTGTTTTCACATCCTGTTGTTCTAATTCAAAGTCTTGGCATGTTACTATAGACAACACCATTTTGATAGATGTATGCTTAACCACAGGTGAAAATATTTATGTGTAATCCACACCAGCTTTCTATGTATACCCTTTTGCCACTAGTCTCGCTTTAAACATTGGTGGATCACCCAGGAGTGCCCCTTCCTTTATTTTGAACAACCATTTGCAAGTGACCAATTTTTGATCACTTGTTTTTTTTACCAAATCCCAAGTTTTATTCTTGTGTAGTGATTCAATTTCTTCCTCGATGGCCTTAATCCACTTGGATTTCTCACCTGAAGTTACAACTTGCTCAAATTTAAAAGACTCCATGATAGCATCCTGCTCAGCTGATAAGAATGTCATAGCAGATATATCATCTCCATCTCTAAACCTTAATGGAGGCTTCACATTCCTCCTTGGTCTATTCTTAGTAAGTTGTACTCGGTTTCACTAGAAGAAGCCTCTTCATCCTTTGACTCCTCAGTTTGAGGTTATAACTCCACCTTAACTTGAACTTCATTAAGATCTGTGTGACTAGAGTCATCTGAACCACTCTTGTTCATGATATCTCTATACACCATGGTGTCATTGAAAGTTACATCTCTGTTGGTTATCATCTTAGAATCAACTACCCTCCATAACCTGTAACCCTTAACCCCCTTAGTATATCCTAGAAAAACACACTTTTGAGCTCTGGGCTCTAACTTTCCCTTATTACTATGGGCAAATGCCAAAGACCCAAATACCTTCAAGTTATTATAGTTCAGCTTCTCTCCCGACCACACTTCCATGGGGTTTTCTTGTTGAGAGCAGTACTTGGTGACCTATTAACCAGATAGGCTGTTGTTGAGACTCATTCTGCCCAAAATGATTTAGGTAACCCTAAACAAGACAACATGCACCTAAATTTATTCATGAGTGTCATGTTCATCCTCTCTATTAAACCATTCTGTTAGGGAGTTCCAGGCATTGTGAGGTGCCTCCCAATTCCTTGTTCTTTGCAATAGCTACTGAACTCCCTGCTACAAAACCCAAGCCATTATCTGTCCTTAGTTTCTTTACTTTACTATCAATTTGCTTTTCAACAAAAGTCTTCCATTCTTTAAACTTCTCAAATGCCTCATACTTTCTCTTTAGTATGTAAACCCACACGCTTCTTGAGTGATCATCAATGATTGACAGGAAATAACTAGCACCTCCTAATGATAAATGTTTTGTTGGTACCAAAGACCTGTATGTATATAGTCAAGCAATCCCTTGGTCTTATGGGTTCCTTTGTTGAACTTCACTCTATGAGCCTTTCCAACTACACAGTGCTCACAGAAGCCAACTTCATATTTTGCTACCCTAGATAGGACATGCTGCTTATTAAGTTCCACCAATCCCTGCTGACTAACTTTCATTGGCTGTGGACACTAGAGACACACTTTTGAGTACTACTTCACCATCCAGGGTATAAATATTGTTCTTTCTTCTTGTACCAGAGAATAATACTAATGACCCTCTTATCATTTTGGCCTTCCTATTTCTAAGGCTAACCTGAAACCCAGACCTTTCAAATGTACCCATGGACCATAGACTCCTTTTTAGATTAGGCACATACCTGACATTTTCTATCTTGAAGTTAGTACCATTGTTCAACCTGAACATAACTGAACCTACTCCTTGTATCTCATAGTCTCTATCATCCCCTAGCTTGACAGAACCAGTCTTCTCCATCTTGAGGTTAACCAACACCTCTTTGATTGGTGTCATGTGAAAGGAACAACTAGAGTCTAACATCCATCCTTCCTTCTCATCAGCCTTGATAGCCATCAAGACATCTGCACTCTCAGAGCCATTTGAATTTTCATCAGATTAAGTGTATTTTGATGAGTTCTTGGACCCACTTGACTATGTACTTTGTCTCTTCTTCCATTCAGGGCTGTCTTTCTTTAGATGTTTTTCTGACTGACACACAAAACACTTTCTTCTTAATTTTGACTTTGATATGGACTGTTTCCTTGACTTATGATTCTTCTGATCTCAGAAATCTGGCCTACCCCTCACATATAGGCCTTCTCCACCTTCTTATTTCAAATCCAACCTCTACTTCAATTCTTATGAATTCAAGGTAGCTAGTACCTCTTCCACTGATAGAGAATCTCTGCCATACAGCAGAATGTCTATGAAGTGTTCGTAATGTGAGGGTAAACAAGTCAAGAATATAATTGCTTGATCTTTTTCATCTAACTCAATTTGTATATTCTCTAGATCAAGAATAAGTTTATTGAAGTCATCTGTATGATCTTCAATAGACTTACCTGAGGTCATTTGAAATGTGTAGAGTCTTTTCTTTAAATACAATCAATTCGCCAAGCTTTTGGTCATGTATAGGGATTCCAACTTTACCCAGACCCCCGCTGCTCTAGTTTCTTTAGTCACCTCTAGAAGAACTCGATCCCCCAAACTTAAGATGATCGCATTGTGTGCCTTCACGCCCATGTCTTTCCATTTTTCTGCAATCTCTCTTCGTTCTTTGTCTGTGACTCCTTCCGGGATCTTGGCATCTCCAACAGATAACGCATCAGCAAGTCCCTAATGAACGAGCAGGACTCTCATCTTGACTCTCCAAAGGCTGAAGTCATTTCTGCCATCAAACTTCTCGATTTCGAACTTGGTTGACACCATCTCCTTTTTTATTATGCCTTTAATTAGAGTTGATTCTTCCAAATTGAGCCTAACCGGGCTCTGATACCACTTGTTAAGAATCAAACTATGAAGAATTGAATACTTCGAATCAAGAACTCAAGATGATTGCAACTCTTATTAACAAACTAGAATTACAAAGGAATTGAAAATAGAATGAATGAATTATATCTAATTACATTGACCTAATCGACCTTTTATTCACTCCTAAAACAGCTTGTTAATAGTAATTTACAAACTAAGCTATATTACCATTACAACCCCTTATACTAGACTTAATGACACAAATGACCCCTGTACTTTCTTATCAATACAAACACAGACAATTGACTATAGTTGACTTCATCTGTAAGGCCCCGTTCCCGGGACGCTTACAGCTGGACTGTCATCGCATAAAATACTTAAAGCAAACATCACATTTGCAGCGGAATTTAAAAACTTTCATTTATAATTAAAACATATCATTACATTATATAAATCGTTTACATATGTGATTACAACATCATATCAAAATGTGGATGCCAGACTCAAAACGTTCCCAGTAGCGTATGCATCCATGCCTGCAACTCCTCAGCATCAACAAAATACCTGCCAACTATTATGCATACAAAAAATCAGCGACGCTGAGTGAGTTCTAGTTTTATAAATAAAATACTTTACTTTCTTTAAATCATAACCTTCGTAATCGTAAGCGATCATACATCATACGTACATATTGATAATATTTATTATCTTCCTCATCGTTCATTTCGTACGTTTCGTACTTTCATCATTATCTTTCACTTTAATCTGGATCATGTCTCATGCAATACCCGACTCATGTCCGAAGACCGACAGTACCGGGGTACGCGACAAGGATCCCCTTCGAGTCGATCCCAAGGATAGATCTCCCTTCGAGTCAATAATAGACTCCCTTCGAGTCAATCTAAATGATTGTACTCCCTTCGAGCCAACCCCGCGGATTGAACTCCCTTCGAGGCAATCTCACTGATTGCACTCTATCCTAGTCTTTGGCGACAACATGGTCGCTCACCTCATTGCTTGCAGTCTTTCATTCATTCGTTACGTTCCACTTTTCATTATCGTTATCTTTCACTTCGTTACATAATACTTTACGTTCATTCATAGCCATACATCAAACCACGTAAAGTCATACATCATACATAACGTATAATATAACATAATACATACGTTTTGAAAACGGTTTAACGAAGAAAGATAACACACCACACACACATCATAAACCACATCACAACATCAAGCATACAAAAAGCATAAGCCACCACATCACCGAGGAACCTATCTCAAAAACCCTAGGTCTAAAACGAGGCCATTAAAACATTCTAGGTGCATCAGCAATAAAATTCTAAGTGTAAACAGCTTAGGCGCATTACAACTATGCAGGCGCATGAGCACTGCTTAGGCGCTTTTCAACTATACAGGCGCTCCAACACTTAGGCGCATGGGCAACTCTGGGCGCATGGGCACTATGTAGGCGCATGGCCAACACTTAGTCACATTTTCACTTATACTGGGCGCATGGCCACTATTTGGGCACATGGCCTTGGGCGCATGGGGTCACTTGGGCGCATGAGCAACACTTTGTCACATTTTCACTTATTCTGGGCGTATGGCCTTGGGCGCACGGGGTCACTTGGGCGCATGAGCAACACTTAGGCTCATGACCAATATTCTAGGCGCATGAACCACTGTTCAGGCGCATGAACCACTGTTCAGGCGCATGTCCCCTGTTTGGGCGCATGAACTCAGGAGCATCAACATTTAACCACAATTCAGTTAGGCGCATGGGAACATTCTGAAAATATTTCTAACTACCCAAAACACCCGATAATCATTCTAACACTACCCAAACACAGATCTAACATTCTAAGGCCCTTAAAACATGCTAACAACAATTCTAACCCCTAAACGACCTCTAAATCATCATCAAAGCTAAAACCACAGAACATCATTCGAACAACAACAAGCATACACATACGGTCCCTTTTAAAATGTTTGCATAGTATGCATAACAGCCCCAAAACTTCGAAAACCAGTAAAAGAGGGGTCTAGAAACTCATCTTGAAGCAGATCTTCGAACAAAACACCTCCAACCCGAAACCCACTTGCAACAGCAGCTTCAAAAATCCCGAACACAACCTCTAAACACCGAGAACTTCGGTTACAAGCTGCAAACTAAGTTAAAACCGAACATAACTCAAGAACTAACCTTTTTGCAGCTTCTTCTTCCTTCTTCTTCTCAAAAACTCGAAAGCTTCCTCTTCTTTCTGCTTTGGCCGAGAGCCAAAAGCAAATTTGCTTTTAAAGAGATGGTCATACCTCTTTTATTATTAAAATAATGGACTTTTATCCTTTTACCACTTTAGCCCCTCCACTTGTGTCCATTATCTTTTCTTTCTAGATACTTTCCTTTTTCTCTTCTTTTTAATAAAATTTGGGGATTTACAAGTCCACCCCCCTTATATAGGTTTCGTCCCCGAAACCTGTCGCTTCTGGAACAGTTACGGGTAACACTGTCTCACCACTTCCTTGATATTACATGTAGGCTTAGTCCCCTTCTGGGCTCCACTGTGCTTGCACAAGTGGAAGCACCATTTTCCTTAGCTTTTCTTTTCCTTCTATCATAAATGACCCTCAGTTGCTCCACGTAGTTGAATCGTTCATCAATCCCAGTATTCTCTAATGGCACGATCCCATCCCCATCAGTTGAGCACTTTCTTAGACGAGATACATGGAATGTCAGATAACTCCACTTAATACGTCGGGTAGCTCCAGTTGACATGCCACTTCTCTTACCTGAGCAACAATTCAGATTGGTCCTTATACCTCAGTATTAACTTTACTCACTTTCTAATTCGGGTAATCTCTTTTCCCAAAACGAGGCCTTCATCATTACTCCACCGTCGTAGGTCAGCATCGAACTCTTGTCGGGCTTTTCGGTGATCAAACCACCTTCTTGCAACACTCGGTGTTTGCCGCATAGGCTGCTAGCCAATTCACCCGAAGGTGTACGTCTATCCACCTACGTCTGTCCTGAACGGCTTAGTAAGAAACACGCCCTCACTCAATTCTATCGCCCAATCTTCTAGGGCATTAGGTAACCTAGTGGACTTACCAATAGCAATTTCTACCTCAAAGGCTCATCGATCTTCCTACTCCTAACGTGTAACTTAACACAAAGGTAGCAGGAACAAAACTACTACTAGTACCATAATCAAAGCACAAGGCACAAATTAAATTACCAGAAACGTACCTGACATCGCGTCGAAGTCCGCTCTAGCCTCCTCCCGGTAAGGGCAAATGCTCTGTAACCTTCGTCCTTTGTTCTCCTCATTCTGAACCCCTTGCCTTGTCCCGGAGCTCGCAGCCCTTGACTTCGTGTAGTCTCTGCTCCTGTGCCCACTCTCACCACACCTGTAACATCTCATCAAGCAACAATCCCTTGCTAGGTGACCCTCCTTCCCACATTGAAAGCAGAGATTCGATCCCCGCTTGCATTCTCCTGCATACTCCTTCCCACATTTCTTGCATGCCCTCGCTTCCTTGTTAACATCCTTGGATCATCCATCCTCACCTTCTTACCACTAGCCTCAAATCCACCATCGTCATTATCCCGCCTTTCGTTCCCACTCCTAACATAGCCCAACTCCTCCTATTCGTCCATTATTGCCATCGCCTCTCGCTCGTCGTACAATCTACCTGCAAGATCGACCACCGACCTAAACGTACTTGGCCAGGCAGTGATCAGATGTCTGCGGATATCTGCCGGCAGACCTTGAATATACCTTTTGATCTTTCGTGACACAGGCGTCACCTGATCTGGCACAAGCCTTGCCATCTCGTTGAACTTTGTGGTGTATTGCTGGTGTGTCATCGTTCCCGCCTCTAGCTACAGAAATTCCCTCTCAACTTTGTCGAGCTCCCTGTGAGGGAAAAACTCGTCGACCACCAACTTTTTAGATCCTTTCACCTCATCCTCCCGATTGCTCTGGTGCCATCAGCCTGGACAATGTTGTCCCACCAGCACAAGGCTGAATCCATAAATGAGTGGGTAGCAAACTTCACCTTCTGATCCTCACGGCACTCGCTAATCTCAAGTACCGCTTCCATCTCTCTCACCCAACGTTATGCAGCAGTAGCACTCCCATTTCTATCAAACACATGAGGCCTACACCTTTGGAATGCTCCATAGCTGCATCCCTTCACAGTCTCCTGCACCACTTCTTCATCCTCCTCATCATCACTTGAGACAACCATGTTAGTCTCCGGTTGCTCTCTTCCCCTTAAACCTCCTTTCTCGCCTCCTCATCTAGCGGTCTTTCTTTTCTCACTCTCATTCTTCTCATCCTCCTTCACAGCTCTAATGACCTCGGTCACTACAGTCGGCAGAATCGTCTGCATGACCTGATGGACTTCCTCTACTACTGCCTTCTTCATTGAGGCTCTCAGATTAGCACTCCCATCCTCACCGTCCTGGTGATGAAACTCTGGCTCTTAGTAGCCGTTTCAGCAGTCTTAGCCCTGCTCCTCGTGGCATGCGGCCTAACACCACGTCCACCCCGACCTCCACCTCGCGAAGCCTCAAAAGACCTACCACCCGCCATCTAGAAAACTACAAGATTCAAACACCAACACGGTCAATCAAGGTAATAGCTCAAGTTATGTCAAGTATAGTAAGTCTCTAATCACAGTGGCCAGTTGTGTTTAGCCAGTCTCTAATCACAGTGGCCAGTTGTGTTTAGCCACTTACTTTACTCTTTATTCCCCAAGCATTTCCTATCCTGACTACATCAGTATCTAAATCTACACAAAAGCACAAAAGCCACATAACATGCGCACATAATACCGGTTAACATTTTACTTACGTAAAACTTTTACCTGCAGGCACGTAGCTACTAGGACTGACATCTCTTTCTTTTCGTCCCATTCTCAGTTTAAGATTAGGTTTTTTTTTGAAAATATTTACCCAATTCTCTTAAACTTTAGCGATGATACCAACTTGTAAGGCCCCGTTCCCGGGACGCTTACAGCTGGACCATCATCGCATAAAATATTTAAAGCAAACATCACATTTGCAGCGGAATTTAAAAACTTTCATTTATAATTAAAACATATCATTACATTATATAATCGTTTACATATGTGATTACAACATCATATCAAAATGTGGATGCCAGACTCAAAACGTTCCCAGTAGCGTATGCATCCATGCCTGCAACTCCTCAGCATCAACAAAATACCTGCCAACTATTATGCATACAAAAAATCAGCGACGCTGAGTGAGTTCTAGTTTTATAAATAAAATACTTTACTTTCTTTAAATCATAACCTTCGTAATCGTAAGCGATCATACATCATACGTACATATTGATAATATTTATTATCTTCCTCATCGTTCATTTCGTACGTTTCGTACTTTCATCATTATCTTTCACTTTAATCTGGATCATGTCTCATGCAATACCCGACTCATGTCCGAAGACCGATAGTACCGGGGTACGCGACAAGGATCCCCTTCGAGTAAATCCCAAGGATCGATTTCCCTTCGAGTCAATAATAGACTCCCTTCGAGCCAATCTAAATGATTGTACTCCCTTCGAGCCAACCCCGCGGATTAAACTCCCTTCGAGGAAATCTCACTGATTGCACTCTATCCGAGTCTTTTACGACAACATGGTCGCTCACCTCATTGCTTGCAAGTCTTTCATTCATTCGTTACCTTCCACTTTTCATTATTGTTATCTTTCACTTTGTTACATAATACTTTATGTTCATTCATAGCCATACATCAAACCACGTAAAGTCATACATCATACATAACGTATAATATAACATAATACATATGTTTTGAAAACGGTTTAATGAAGAAAGATAACACACCACACACACAATACATATGCTCCAACACTTAGGTGCATGGGCAACTCTGGGCGCATGGGCACTATGTAGGCGCATGGCCAACACTTAGTCATATTTTCACTTATTCTGGGCGTATGGCCACTATTTGGGCGCATGGCCTTGGGCGCATGGCGTCACTTGGGCGCATGAGCAACACTTAGTCACATTTTCACTTATTCTGGGCGCATGGCCACTATTTGGGCGCATGGCCTTGGGCGCATGGGGTCACTTGGGCGTATGAGCAACACTTAGGATCATGACCAATATTCTGGGCGCATGAACCACTGTTCAGGTGCATGTCCCCTGTTTGGGCGCATGAACTCAGGCGCATCAACACTTAACCACAATTCAGTTAGGCGCATGGGAACATTCTGAAAATATTTCTAACTACCCAAAACACCCGATAATCATTCTAACACTACCCAAACATAGATCTAACATTCTAAGGCCCTTAAAACATGCTAACAACAATTCTAACCCCCAAACAACCTCTAAAACATCATCAAAGCTAAAACTACAGAACATCATTCGAACAACAACAATCATACACATACGGTCCCTTTTAAAATGTTTGCTTAGTATGCATAACAGCCCCAAAACTTCGAAAACCAGAAAAAGAGGGGTCTAGAAACTCACCTTGAAGCAGATCTTCGAACAAAACACCTCCAACCCGAAACCCACTTGCAACAACAGCTTCAAAAATCTCGAACACAACCTCTAAACATCGAGAACTTCGGTTACAAGCTGCAAACTAAGTTAAAACCGAACATAACTCAAGAACTAACCTTTTTGCAGCTTCTTCTTCCTTCTTCTTCTCAAAAACTCGAAAGCTTCCTCTTCTTTCTGCTTTGGCCGAGAGCCAAAAGCAGATTTGCTTTTAAAGAGGTGGCCATACCTCTTTTATTATTAAAATAGTAGACTTTTGTCCTTTTACTACTTTAGCCCTCCACTTGTGTCCATTATCTTTTCTTTCTAGATACTTTCCTTTTTCTCTTCTTTTTAATAAAATTCGGGGTGTTACATCATCAAACTAACATACCAACAAAAACAATTTAAATAGAGTAAACCGTTTGTAACATACAATGTTGTGATCATTTCCTTGTGAAGCTGGTGATGACTTTACTAACATCCTCTCAGATTCACAGCCATGAATTTTGTCATTTAGGGAGTGTAATAGGCTCGTGAAAGAGAGAGAGTGTGTGTGGTGATGGTATGGGGAGTGGAGGGTGGGGAGGGTATGGGGGAGGTAGTAATGGTGTGAGGAGTTAAACACCACTCTACGAGGCATGAGTCGAGACGTGGAGCGGGGTTGTGAGGTGGTCACGACCGTTGCCCATTGTCCTTCACATTCTCCATCAAAATCTGATCATATGACTTGACAAATAACAATCCCCATTTCAAAGACACTATTACATATGCCTTCATGATAGAAATATTACAATTAAAATCTTAGATGTTAATAATACTAAAGACAAACATAACATGGTAACAAAAATGTGTCTTAAAATATATACATCAGCTAGGATTTGTCAAGTTTCCTTTAAAAGTTTATGGAATAACTAGAAAATAAACATGGGTTAATAAACTAGAATTTCCTCATTTCATAGATTAAATATACATGTTTTATAGCATAACAATATAATGTTACTATTAAATATTTAAAAAACTTCATAGAAAAGTATAAGATTTAAAAGTATTCCAATTAGGTCACTTATATTTTTATTTGTTCTAATCTTATTACTAATATATTTATTTATTCCAATCAGGTCACTAAAGTTATATGAGTGTTCAAACATGTCACTAAAGTTTAGAGAGAGATCACTTAATCAAAAAAATTAATATTATTTGGTTTTTATGAATATTGTTATTTTTTTTAAATATTTCAATTTTTAAATTTTTTTAATTTATGAATGGACTAATTAGAACAATCTTAAAACTTTAATGATTTAATTGAAACAAAACAATTTATAAGTAACCTGATTGAGACAAAAAAAAAATTATTAGTGATCAAATTATAACAATCTTGAAACTTGGGTGAATATTTTAAAATGTTATCCCTTTAAAATTAGAGTGAATTATCGCTTTCTTCTTTATGTTTGGTTATATTTGTTATTTTAAACCAAAAATAATTTTATTTGCATATCCACCGATGAAGGGACAATCTCATGATTCAGTCAATGATAAAGGGTCCAAAAATGAAAAAAATTAAATGTCTGATGTAGGTTTCATTAATAAAACAATAATACATGAATAAATCTTAACAGTAATACGTACACATAAATTAGGATTTTATTTTTATATGGAAAGTATATAATTACCCTTTCTAATAATGGGTGTTTAACATTTTAGATTAACGGAGCTAATATGTTTGAATGAAAACGATAATCTTTTGAAACCTTGAAGAGCTAGATGTAAAAGAAATTTAAATGAAAATAACAAATGTCATCAATACTGCGACAGCCGTCATCAGTGATCCCCACCATCGCTGCACTGCAACCGTCGCGCCGCCACTGTCAACCATCACTGCTGCAACAGCCGCCATCAGTGATCGCCACCGCTACCGACGAAGCCCTAAAAGGTTAGCAATGGCAGCGGTGGTTTTGCACTCCAAGCACCTCCTTTCCCGATCTACAACATGCAACAACCGTTTCTTGGTCATCGGTGGTCTTGATGGTGTGGGTTTTGATGGTAGGGGTCTTGATGGTGGTGGTCTTGATGGTGGTGTTCTTCCTTGTGGGGCTTTTGATGGTCGTGATATGATGGTGGGGCTCTTCATGATGGGGCTTTTGACAGTGATGGTCTTGATGGTGGTGGTCCGACCACCTCTCTTGCTCCTTCTCCATCTCTTTGCGATACCCTTTTAGGGTTTTTGAGTGTTGGTGTTTCTGGGCAGTGGTTTTGGGTTATTATCCTGTATATGAATACTGGATGGTGATCAGTAGTTGGTTTAGTTGTTTTTTCAATACGATTTGCTTATGATTCCACATTGCCTTGGATGTTGTCTGCTTCTGGTGGTTGCTCGATGACGATGGCCCTAGACACATGTCGGTGTCCGAGAGCTCAAAGCCCCAAATACGTTGACCATGTTAGGTTGTTTGGTTTGGTGATGATGTGCGTCTGAGGTTTTTTTTGTTTTACATCTAGGCGATGATGATTAAATTATGAATTTGGTGTTTATTGTTTTGGCTTGGTAAACTGTTGTTTGCAGCCACAATAAACCATCATTTCTGAGCCTTCGAAAACTTAAAAAACGTTAAAACAGATTTAATTCGGTCTCGAAACGGCGGGTGGAATTCAACTAGTTCCCTTTAAAAATAATTTACTAGTCTATTTTATAAAATGTTGTAATTAAATCTCTAGAGTTAATATAATAAATACTTTCTAACCTAACCCTTTTGTCCAATAACAAGTACACGCTGGCAACACCACAAATCAGAAATTAACACGTCAGCATATGTCCCCATGACGGACTTGCCAATTACAATCCCCATAACCCAAACCCTGGCATTTCATCGTTTCATCCCCTCCCAATAATATTATTTTGTTTTTTCCCCCAATTTTTCCACTCACTATATATACACCATGTATATACACACATATATATGCATTTCAATATCAATTATCATCCCTGTATACATAATACATTCATCTCTCTCATCACTCTCTCTTAATCTCCAAAAATCTCCTCCGGTAGCTAAACTTCCGACCACCGTCTGACCGCCGTACGCCGTCGGTCTGTTAGAAGGTGAATACAACATTCTGTTATCAATTCACGTGTTTCTGTTAGGAACTGATATGGCTCCGGCAGCCGTGGCTTCATCGGTGGCCGATCGTATGCCGGTGACGACGCCGGCGACGGCGGTTCCTCCATCGGCGGTGATGCCGGAGGCGTTCGCAAAGGATTCAATAATCTCGTGGTTCAGAGGCGAATTCGCAGCGGCGAACGCGATTATCGACGCGTTGTGTGGCCATTTGTCGCAGTTTGAAGGCGGAAGGTGTGAGTACGAGTCGGTGTTCGCCGCTATTCACCGTCGTCGGTTGAATTGGATCCCGATCCTTCAGATGCAGAAGTATTATTCGATCGCTGATGTGACGGTGGAGCTTCGGAAAGTGGCGGAGGAGAAGGTAACAGGCGTTGAGAAGATCGTTGAAGATGATGCTCCGTCGCCGGTGACGGAGATCGATCGTGAAATTGTGACTGAATCGAACGGAATCAATGGCGGTGGTGAGGTTGTTGTTGATGATGATGATTCAGGCAAGGATCATTCGCTGAAGAGTGAGATCACAGATTCAGGTAACGAATGATTATTGCTTGTTGTGTAATTCATACAGTTTTATTGCAGATTGTGTTCTTCTGTTCATATAATAATATGCAGGAAAAACGAATCGTGTGTCAGTCTGATTGCTTAAACTGCATATTTGATTATGTCAAATTGCATAAACTTCCAGATTTCAGATCTCACCGTTAATTTTCACAATTTTAAATTGGTTAGCATATGCATACATAAATCATTTTCATAATGAACACTTTACAGTTTTTTTGAGCTTTATATCTGTATATTTTATATACTCTTAATTTAATAACCATACATAGCAAAATTCAACAACAATAATATTTTATAGCAAATTATTCAATTCTAGAAAAGTATTTGAATTTGATTCCTTATTATTATCTTCCAACTATAGTTAGAATCAGTTGTTTAATGTTCCATTGAATTTTAGCATTGTGTCTTCTTGTTGAGCCGTACGACGTCGTTTCTAGAAAGAGGGGTTGGTGGTAGGCAGGTAGGTTTAACCGTCCTTTAATTTGTGACTGACTTGTTTGACTTTAAAAAGTCTCACCTCCTTCACTTGATCATTTTCGATTGAATGAATATCGGGATCTGTGAATACGAGAATTCAAATACTTCTGGTAGTCTCCCGAGGATTTGGTGGGATTCAAGGACAATTTTCGATCAAAAGAGGCTTTCTAACTTGAGTGAACATAGGCATAGTGAGCTTCTTTAGAACAGAGTTTCTCGAGATTTGTGTGGTTTAGCCCTGTTCTGCAATTTCGGATCCGTTATAACTGGATGTCACCACCTACATTGATAATTTTTTCTTTAGTCTTTTTAGAAATGTTTGGAATTAGATACTATGGTCCAGCGGTGTCTAAGTGTGAAGTAAAATGAATTTTTTTTAATAGTGGTCTTAGGTTTAATACTGATAAAAATTGACTAATATACGAGCTTTCTTTGAAGGAAGCGTCAGTTTAATGTCCTAAAGTTCTATACTTGAGTAATGGAGATAATTAAATGGGTTAGTGACTCTTTTGTAATTTAATTAGCCGTTCAGGAAAAAAAAAAAAGGTGTGAAGCAAAGTATTCATCTTAGTGGTATAGTGTTCTAGTCCCATAATAGACATGAATATAGATTTAATGGTACGTTTAAAGAGTGTCTGAGTTAATTATTCTAAGAATATAATGAAAATGTAAAATTAGATGTCAAAAAATAAAAAAACATGCTACCTATTTAATATAAATTACAATTTATGTTTGTTATTACGATATTGACGAAGTGTTATGATTTTCTAGTAATCGGTTTCGACTATTGAAATAAAGATTTAGGGATACAGTTGAATTAAAGAGGATTTGCCATGGGACTACAGGAGTAATGGAGTATTGTTTGCTTGGTGGAGGTTTCGACGTTTGGTCATTGGATTCTAACCATTGGGGCGACATGGATTCCTTTATAACTCTGTTTGTTGTGTCCTCCATCCATTTCAGTGGACCAAACCAACTCACACTAATGCGCTAGTTGTTCTAACTGTATTTATTTTTCATATGAATTATAACTTTTATATTAACTTTATATCACATGTTTGCATTTGTATTCTGCTTTAGTTATAGCTTATAAGTAGAAACCCGAGAAAGGAATTTTGAATATTTCTCTTACTATATTATACTATAAAACTATTTAGACGCAAGTTAATTTCATTAAATTTATATGTATGTGATGTGTTCTTATTTTCATGACTTATTTACTTCTGCTTTTGTCGTACTATGTTAGTGGAAGGGTGCTAGTCACTAGTGCTAGTCACTAGTGCTAGTGACTCTAACGAATGTTTTTACTTGAAAAAGCTACAAATGTGTTAGGAAACTATGGACCATCAACCATGGTGGGGTGGGGTCCCACATTTTGGGAGGTTGGTCATTTTTCTTCTCAATTCCAAAAAGATCCTTGAGTGATGTCAGAAATGGTATGTTGGCATAACAATGATTGTGACTAATAAAGTTGTCGGGTTAGATAATTTATCTACAAATAGAAAGTTAAATAGCTTTTATATGTATGTGACCAAGTGGTGGAATCATAATAATCTCATGTTGACAATTCACGTAGTCAAATTAGAAAGAAAATGACGATGTTAGATATCATATTAATAGAAAATTATATCGGGTGTAAAGGTCAACGACCCTCTTTGAACGTCATCTAGTTCCACTCATATGTAAACTCAGTTTTGTTATAGAATCTGTATATGTTTGCAGTTATATTCTATGTTGATGATTTCGTTATCTAACTATGAACCACCAGGATCTCATGAAGTGCATTCGGCGGTAGAAAGCATTGAAATATGCTCAAACCAAGAAGATTGGGAGACACGACGTGCTGAAATGAAGATAACGAAAGGGTTTGCAGCCAAGGAGTCTGTAAAAGGGCACATGGTAAGTCTATTAATTTTTTTTTAGCATTTGAAATATTATATTTTAACTACTATTACTATCAATCATTGCCACCTTTTAACCATTTAGTGTGACATACTTACCATTTCTTATAAATATTGTCGTTTTGTTGCCTTAAATGACAAAAAGATAAATATGTAACCTTAACTGGTAGAACATACAAATTTGTCAGATTGAACTTATATATACATTGTGGTGTGGCAGGTGAATGTCGTGAGAGGCTTGAAGTTGTATGAGGACATACTTAACACGACTGAGCTATCTAAGTTGATTGACTATGTAACTAAACTCCGAGTTGCTGGCCAAAATGGTGAACTCTCAGGTGGCTCCTGTGATTCGTGATGCTTTTGTAGTTAACCTTGTTCTTCCCTTTTCGGACCGAAGTTTTGAGATAGTAAGGGATTGAACAGGTTTGGCAGTTGATTAATTATCTTTTTAGTTAATTATAACTTTTCTAATATATTTAAGACCTCTTATAGTATTTCAAAAATATGTAGGAATTTACGACTTGATTATTATTATTAACAATGATAGTAATTGATTATGATATAATTTCCATTTCATTTTATAATAAAAAAAGTTTATCTTCTTGATAACATGATTTTATAATTCTTGTTCTTGGTTGTTGATGATGATTAGGTGAGACTTTTATCATGTACCACCAACAATCAAAGGCAATTAAGAGAGAACTTATTCAATTTGGAGCTCCAATTTTTGGACAGATCAAAGATGAGGTTACAGCTACAAATAAATTTCAAGACAGTAAGATTTAAAGTCCCAAATTCTTTTATATGAATAAAATTTTGTATTCAGTTAAATATATAAAAGTGTCATCGTGTTATATATGTTTGCAGACATTATCGACCCGATTCCTGCTCCTCTTGAAGGTGTCATTGACCATCTAATACAGCTTCACTTGATTTCTGAAAATAGACGACCCAACAGTTGTATCATAAACTTTTTTGATGAGGTATTACTTCTAAATTATCTTGACACACACATAATTCAATATAGAAAGTTACAATAACCCTATAAGAACATATAACTATTGTTTTAAACCTTATATATAAGGCGGTTATATAACTATGAATCTACAAATGTATAATTGATTATGTTGTCCTTATGTTTCTCTATTAAATTTTATATTACTTAAATTTTTTATTGAATAAGCATTCAATAAAAACCAAACTATGATTAAAACTACGAGTAACACAGTAACCCTTATCCATATTAATTTGTGATACAAAAAGAAATAGAGAAAATGGGTGTATCATGAACATGCTCTCTCATTTTTTCATCCCCACTTTTCATTCTACGCATACATGCATATATGTGATTATTATGTGATTTTTGTTCTATATATGTAGAACACAAATACTTGTGATTTTTGTTTTATACATGCACATGTCACAGACAAATATCTGAAAATTAGCTAAGTAGATAAATATAGCTAAAACTTTGTCTACTAGTCCTAAAACAGTTCTCGTGTTCATAACATATTTATAGTTTTTAACCAAGTGTGGCATCATATGTGCATATATGTAGTGCTGCAAACGAACTGAATGTTCAGCGAACAGTTCGTGAACCGTTCGGCGGGAAGTTCGTTTACGTTCGTTCATTTAATAAATGAACGAACACGAACAAGAAAATTCCGTTCGTTTAGTTAAACGAACGAACATGAACACAAGTCGCGTTCGTTCATTTATGTTCGTGAACGTTCAATAATGTGTCGTTATGTTCGTGAACGTTCGATAATGTGTTCGTTTATGTTCGTTAATGTGTTCATTTATATTATTAATTTTTCTGTTATTTATTTTTATGATTATTATATCAAGTATTTTTTTATATTTATATTAAGTACTTATTTATTTTTGATTGATTTTATGTAATGTTTGTAATAAAAATGTAAAATTTATTCTAAAATAAATTTATAATCAATTGCATCCGTTTGTGTTTATGAGTTTTTTGTGTTCGTCATGTTCATGGACTGTTGTTTGTGTTCGTTTGCTTTTGTTGTGTTCATTTGCGTTCGGTAAGTGTTCGTGAACAATTCATGAACATGTTCATTTTCTTAATGAACGAACACGAACAAAAAATCTCGTTCGGTAAGTGTTCATGAACACGTTTATTTCTTAATGAACGAACACGAACAAGGCCTTGTTCGTGTTCGTTCGGTTCGTTTGCAGCCCTACATATATGTGTGCCCCCACACGTGATACTGAACATGAACTAATCCATTGTAACATTTATGCAGGGAGAATTCTCACAACCTTTCCTGAAACCACCACATTTAGAGCAACCGATCTCAACACTTGTTTTATCCGAATCAACAATGGCTTTTGGGCGGAGTCTAGTTTGTGATAACGATGGAAACTATAAAGGATCACTCATGCTTTCTCTCAAGGAAGGGTAAGTAGTCAACCACTTATAATCTTATTTCAATTCTAACTACATCTTAAATGTTATATATAAGTAAATAAATTATATCACATGACAGGTCACTTTTAGTGATGAGGGGAAACAGTGCTGACATGGCACGCCACGCCATGTGTCAATCTCCAACTAAACGAATCAGTGTCACATTTTTCAAAGTCCGAATAGACCCCTACGACAGAAATCCACCATCAAAAGATCCCATGGCTGGGGCCATGACTGTATGGCAGCCCGACCTCGGCCTTCCAGGTCCACTAATCTCACCATCAAGATACGATGTCCTCCCTAAATGGGGTGCCATTCGAGCCCCCCAACTTCTTATGTTAGCACCAGTCCGTCCAATGGTTATGACCCCCAGAAGGTTACCACGTGGAGGGACTGGTGTTTTCTTACCTTGGAACGGTGGTCCAAAGAAACCGGCAAAACATCTACCTCCTCGTGCTCAAAGGGGGCGTCTTCTTGCACTGCCGGCATCCACCAAGCCGCCCAAGATGGTTCAAACCCCTGGTTCTGGCATTAGCGTTGCTTGAGATATATATGTGGGCTCATGAAACATGAGTTTTCTTTTATTTACGGCTTAAGCAGGAAAATTGTTTTTAGTATTGGTGATTAGAGTGCATCCTTTGTTGAGAATGTTAGTATCCAGAGGTAGTTGTTAAAATATTAATTTAAAAGGTGTGAATTGTTATTTTTATTTTCTTTGCTTCATTTTTTTATTTTGTATGGGAGTTGAACCGAATTGAGTCAAGTTTGAGCTCAACTTGATAGTTGTGATCCCAACTTGAATTCGATTAGAGTGTTTTTGATGATCCTTCCTCGTGTTATTCTAACTTAAAGGTGAGAGGATAAATTTAATTATTGTGTTAGGTTAAAATTGATAAACACAACTCATATATTTATTCGTGTCAAAGATATCGGTGATTTTAATGTTATCAAAATACTTTAATATTTTATATATGAGTTAAGAGTTGTGGAATGCACGACTAAAACTATTTCATCTTGAAGGTGAGACTATTAGTTAAACCACCCATAAGTACAACATCAAGTCATTAATACATATCAGTTGACAAATGCGTTTAGATGCGTACAAAACATTAAAGTTAAAATTCTTATAACCTAAAAGAGTTTGTAAAGATACTCAAAACCGATTTAACCACTGAACCAATTATCCGGTTCAATCACCACTCGTCAGAAACAGTCCCATACAACTAACCCTTGTCAATCAAACCAGTAAATATCTAGTCTGAGTTTAACCGCTACAACAGACTAATCGATCTAGTCCAGTTATAACAATATAGGGAAAGTGGCATATGCCTTTGATTCTAAAGGCATAATTAATGTTGACAACACCAAGTTGTTTACGCCACTCTTTTCCAACCTTTAAAGCATCCACTTTAAGTCCCCAAATAAAATTCAAACATGTGACGAATTTGTAAATCTGTGTTGACTAGACATTCCACGTTACATGCTCGTTGATGGATTCCATCAACATCACTCTACTTATTCTAATTTATTTTGCTTTTTCTATCTTATTTAGTTATTTATTTTTCAAAATTTAAATGTGGTAGGGCAGATGCTTTCTATCATTAAAGTTCTTATTTTTCTAAAAACAAGACGGAAAAATAGGGATTGTAAAAAAATCTGAGTGTCTTTTTTTTCCTCTGGGTTTCTAGAGGTATTTTTTCACAGAAATATGTAATTACTAAAGTTGTGAATTTTCTTTAAAAGATATAACGAAAACTATTCACTTGATATTTATTACTTTTTAAATCAAATCTTTAAAGTTAATTTTTTCTACAATAGTATGTTAGTGCATATCATTGTTATAGAAGGGGGCCTAGGTTTGTTACACCAGTTTAACTGGTCAAAACGACAGTTTACAATTATAAACTGTACAAAGATGTGACTAAAATTTACTTTTTTTATATTAATTAAACATGCGTTTAATATTAATGTATATTAAATAAATATGAAAAAAGTTAATATATCTATACTAATATTTAAGCAAAATTTCTAGAATCCATGTGGCATAATTCTACACTGTTCACCTAGGCTCCACGTAGAATTTTGATATGTGCCATTACTAGAATGAAAATTAACTAATGCTAATAATTATTTATATACTTTTCAAATTATAAATAATTTTTTGATAAATCTATAATAATAAAATAAAATGTCTAGAAGTCATATGGAATAATTTTACACTGTCCACTTAGGTTTTATTTAACATTTTAACATGTGTCATTATTAGAATAAAAGTTAACTATTTAATGATACATTAAATGTTAATTACTATTTGTATACTTTTCAAACTATAAACAGATTTTTTGATAAATTAAAAACATGCTTTTTTTTATTAAAAGATAACTTTTTTAGAAAAAAACACAAATTTATGGATTATGAAGTTTTTTAAATCGAAAAACTTTTAAAAAGGACATTGTTTAAAAAAGGTATTTTCAAAGAAAAAATTAGATTGTTTAAAAAAACAATTTTGTTAAAGCAAAAGTTTTTTTAAGACCAAAGTTTGAAAGAATATTGTTATATTTTATTACCTAAAATAGTTAGTTATATGTAATTCAATCATATTATATCTCAAATAACTTTATAATTTCTAAATGTTAATAAATAACTATTAATTTATTATTTTTATTTAACATGGTAGTACACGGGTTTCTATACTAATATTAAATAAAATAAAATAGAAGTTCAAATTGAAATTAATATTATATATATATATATATATATATATATATATATAATAAATAATCTTTAATAATTATAGATTGTGAATACATCTTACGTCATCATGTGTGTATTTGTGGGATACATATATTAGCCACCAGGCTCAAGTTTTAAAAATCCTAAATCGGTAGAATTTTTACATAATATTTTACTATTTACACGCATGTTATCCACGATCATAAAAGTAGTATTCTAAATTATAATTATCATAAATTATACATTTAATATTAATTTGTATTTGAACCTTTATTTTAATTTTTAAATATAAAACTATACATTTTAATTTATTTATTAATATATAGTAATATTAATTGTATATTTATTTTATATAACTAAAAGTAATAAAATTAATGTTTGGACAAATCTTTATAAACTGCAGTTTACAATGTGTAAACTGCAGTTTAGAGTAAACAACAGTTTACATATTGTAAACTGTAGTTTACTGATATCAGTGGTGTTAACACTGATGTCAGTGGTGTATAAATCCGAACACCGTTATAGAAGTGGTAAATTTATATCTTATTGAATGGGAAAACAAATACATCAACATGTCTTTTCAAAATGGATAGCTTATAATACCCAAATAAGATTACTAAATTCAAATATTCATGCGTTACACAATAAAAGAAAATAAATAAAATCACTAAAATCTGGAAAAATCGCCGAATTCAAAATCAGATATTTAAGTGATAAAGTTGGGACCTCCAAACCGACCCATTTGAGACGTCTCCATTCATTACTTATGTCACTTATAACTTTAATGAATCTGAAATTTATTATACCTATTTGCTCCAAATATAAGTGTGGACCTATTTTAATTGAAAGTGTGTGGTTAGAAAATTTTAGAGGTGTTTTGTAATAAAAAGGAATATAAAAATTTGTGCTCTAATACATTGTTTCCAAAAGGAAGCTATAGGCAGCATAGTGTTACTCGGTAGTTCCATCGTGTCTGTTGAAAATTAAACTTCAATTCAAACCCTAAACGATTGAAACAACAGAAAATGAGAACTCAAGTTTGTGAATGATCAATTAAATCATCTCGAACCCTATTTATATTTACAGACTCCAACGGTTATTAACAACTTATTAACAACCATACACAAGAGGAAAAACACAATGGCACCAGAACTAATTGATATGCACACAATTAGTCACTGAACTTGTAAACACAATCAAACTAAAGAACCCAACTCTTCCGAAGCAAAATAACCTTCGGAAGAAACCTTAAGCTTCGGAAGAAAAACTTGAACATCAGCTTGGCTTCGGCAGTAAACTAGATTTGACTTTAATATCTCACAATCTCCACCTTAAAATCAAATCAATACTCTAACCAATACCCAAAGCATCCAAGCAACAAGTATCATCAAGTTGAATCCCCAACTTAAGAACACCACCAAGGACCTCAAACACGCATCCTGTGATTGATCCACCTGTGTCTCGATCCTGAACAAAATCATAATACACAAATTCTTCCACCAGAACTGGACTACGTGTCACATGCTGCCCGAAGAGAATACCACTCTCTTCAGTTCCATTCAAAGTTCTCACAACACATTCAGTAGCATCCCAATGAGCTTTACCTTGAACAACTTCACATCTACATATCAAACTCACTGCATTTCCTATACCAGATCTAGTACACACCATCACATACATCAAAGTATATGAACTTCCTTGAAACTCCAGGATACAAACCTTATCCCTCTGTCTCTTCACTTCAAACCTGGCTTTATATCTAGGGCCTTCTCCCTCTAGGACACCCTCCTTGTCCTTATACAGCCATTCACAAGAGACTAGTTCCTAACCTTGAGGTTTATCCACCAGCACCCAAGACTTATCAGCTCCCTTACTACACCTCAGAGGAACCACTACATGACTTCTGGGCCTATATCTAGCCACACCAAGACTAGGCTGATCCACCTCAACATGAACCTTACCTTCTTCAAGTTACACTTGATCATCATTAACCGACCCAGGCTGCACCACCTCAACATGAACTCCATCTTGTTCAAACTCACTAGTAGATGACTCATTATCACCACTACACAGGACATCCTTGTACATCAGGTCTTCCTTGAACACAACATTTCTACTCACCAAAACCCGTGTGCTGTCACCTTCAATCTTCCATAACCGGTACCTCTTAACACCTTCCGAGTACCCAAGAAAGATATATTCTACAGCTCTAGGTTCTAATCCTCCTTGGTTCATCTATACATAAGCCACAGACCCGAACACCCTCAATTCATTATAGGCCTATTTGAAACCAGTCCAAACCTCCATAGGAGTCCTCATACTTAATGCTGACGATGGTGACCTGTTTACCTGATAAGCAGCAGTCACAACAGCCTCCGCCCAAAACTCTTGTGGTAACCTAGAACTAGAGATCATACACCTCATCTTGTTAATCAAGGTTCTATTCACCCCTTCAGCTAACCCATCCTGCTAAGACAAGCCTGGTACAGTTAACTGCCTAACTACACCACAACTTTTACACAACTGATTTAAATCTGTGTTGCAAAACTCCAACCCATTACCTGTCCTTAACCTCTTAACCTTCTTCTTAGTCTGAGTCTCCACCTGCACCTTCCACTCTTGAAATTTCCCAAAAGCTTCACTCTGGTGCTTTAACACATAGACCCATACTTTCTTGAGAAATCATCTATGATGAACAAGAAGTACCTGGCACCACCCAAAGACTCAGTCCTGGCAGGACCCCAGAGATCTGAGTGTACATACTCCAAAATTCCTTTGGAAGAGTGCTTGCCACTACTAAACTTCACTTTCTTTGGCTTTCCCATCATACAATCTTCACCGAGGTTAGTATCACACCGATTAAGATTACCAAGAACCTGTTGTTTCTCTACCTCAATCAACCCCTGGCCACTTTTGTGCGCCAGTCTCTGATTCCACAGAGCTGCCTTACTACCTGAAACTGCAATGATTTCATCTTTCTTTAAGGCTTCACCATCTAAAAGATAAATGTTGTTATCCACCCTTCTACCTGATAACACCACTAAAGTGCCCTCTACTACCTTGGATTTACCATCTTTTAGACTAACACGATACCCTGATCTTTCAAATGTACCCAGAGACAACAAGCTTCTCTTCAAGCTAGGAACATACCTAACTTCCTTAAGCTTCACCTGCATCCCATTCCTTAACTTGAAACTTAATAAGCCAATGCCACCTATCTTGGATTGTCTTTCATCCCCCAGCTTTACAGTTACCAGATCTTGGAATTCCAGTTCACTAAATAACTCTCTTATAGGTGACATGTGAAATGAACAGCCAGAATCTAGCACCCAACCATCAAACCTACCTACTGATGAAACAACTAACACATCAGCACTATCATCGCTTTCAGATGAATCATCTTGAGACAAATCATGATGTGACTTGTCATTGATAGACTTACTAACTTTCTTTCCCTTCCACTCTGGGCAATCCTTCTTCAGGTGTTTCTCTGATCCACACACAAAACATTCCCTCTTGAATTTGAACTTGGATCTTGATGCTCCCCTGTGTCTTTGATTTCTCTGCTCAGCCCTTCCTTTTACTACCAGCGTCTAACCCTCAGCATCCTTAGGTTCAGTCCTCTTCTGGAGTTCTTTGGAATTTAGAGCAGCCAGAACATCTTTCATTGTCAATGTTTCTCTCCCATACATAAGAGTATCAACAAAATGCTCATATGACTCAGGCAAAGATGCCAAGAATATGATGGCTTGATCCCCTTCATCAAGTTCAACCTCAATGTTTTCAAGATCCAGTATCAACTTATTGAACTCATCTGTACGCTCTTCAATCGTTTTGTTGGATCTCATCTGAAACGTGTACAACCGTTTCTTCAAGTAAAGACGGTTTGCTAGAGATTTGGTCATGTAGAGCGCCTCTAGTTTAGACTGAATTTCGGCTGCTGTCGTTTCCTTGGTTACCTCCCGCAGAACTCGATCCCCAAGACTCAAAACAATTTCGCTGTGAGCCTTTTCCATGATTTCTTTCTTCTTTTCTGCAGACAAATGCGCAGGAAGATGATCTTCCCCCCTTAGTGCATCAACTACTCTGTTATGCACTAATAACGCTCGCATCTTTACCCTCCACAGACCGAAATCATTCTTTCCATCGAATTTCTCCCGTTCGAGCCTCGTTGACGTCATTCTCCTTCGTCAATTGAATTGCCCTTCGAACTACGGATCTTGAACCAATCAGATGACCAACACTACACTCCGACGAGATCACTTCCTTCTCTAAACTAAGCCATTCTTCACCTTGGCTCTGATACCAGTTGTTAAAAATTAATCTTCAATTCAAACCCTAAACGATTACAACAACAGAAAATGAGAACTCAAGTTTGTGGATGATCAACTCAATCATCTCGGACCCTATTTATACTTACAGACTCCAACGGTTATTAACAACTTATTAACAACCATACATAAGAGTAAAAACACAATGACACCAGAACTAATTGATATGGATACAATTAGTGCTTGAACTTGTAAACACAATCAAACAAAAGAAACCAACTTTTCCAAAGCAAAATAACCTTCGGAAGATTTTCACCAACTCTTCCGAAGCAAAATAACATTCGGAAGATTTCACCAAGTCAACCCTTCCGAAACAAACATAACCTTCGGAAGAAACCTTAAGCTTCGGAAGAAAAACTTGAACATCAGCTTGGCTTCGGAAGTAAACTAGATTTGACTTTAATATCTCACAGTGTCATCTAAACCCCACAAACCAGCAACAAAGGCGTACTGTAAGGTTTTATACCGTTTCAAGCACGACTCAGATAACCATATTATGAATGTAAAAGATATGAGTGGGTCAAAATAATACTTTCTGGATACAAGCTAAAATGATACACGGGTAACCACCAAGAGAGGTTTCATGTGGAATCATTCTTCTTTCGGTTTCTTGTTAGAATTTTCTTGAAGGCCACATGTCTAACACAAAGTAATGTTTATGTGATCCTACTGTTAATAGAGTTTTGACGGTCTCGTGAGTTTACCGATGCTCATCAAGCCATCAAAAAAAATTGTTAACTGCAATTCAAATAATAACATTTAGCAACTTGACATCTACAGTAGCATCATTTGATTGACCAATGTGTCAACCTTTTTGTGATATCTCTTCTTTTGTTTTATTTGTTTACAGGTTTTTTTAGTTTGCTTTTTTTATGTAAATGAAAATTAAATATTTTAAACTTGTTCATTTCTTTTAATATTTAACTAGATTTTTTTGAATCAAATAGATAATTTATTGTTTACTCACACCAACGTTATATTTTTAATATTTTAATATTATGTTGTAACGTTTTTAATAACTATGTAACATTTACCTGTCACGTATCTACGTTTTGAAAACGCTAGAGAACTGCAAATATACACGTATAACGACCCTGACATGTAGTTGTAACCGTGGCAATGTGCAATTCGCCTCATAGTTTTAACACATTTGTCAATTGATGCATATGTGCTATCTAAGTGGTATTATGTTGCGAATAAGAAGCAAGCATTGTAGTACATTTGTTCTAAAAATTTAAAAAGGGTATGATTATTGTTAATTTTAAATTTCTAACTTATATCTTTAAAGGTTTTGGTCATGTCGACCACACTCACATCTCCGATGATCACAGTTTACCACCACGTACCGACCACTTCGTCCATGTCCACCTCCATCTCCTACTGACCTTCTCATTTATGAGACGAAACAAAAGAAACCACTTTTTAACATCTATAAGACTAAGTTTTACCGCTCGTATCTACTTTATCTTCGTATATGATTCGCGTCCATTATGTTTGGCACAGAGCCATGAAGTATGCAAACATGTTTTTAGTGTCCAGTTTATCTTTGTGGATCATCAGAAAGCAGCCATTTAGTGTACTTTGGCCAACAACTGAAAATAAATGACTTAAGATTTACTTCTCATATCCACTTAATATCATGTTCTCATATCCACTTAATATCATGTATAGGCGTCAAAAATCCCTAATCTACGATGCTCTAGATGCTCTAGCCACCATAGATGGTGAATTTGTAAAACATACGCGTTATAAGATTGTGTATCCACCTCCTTTTCATCTATGAGCCATTTTCTTTTAACAACAACACCTCATTTTGAGCTCTCCAAACTACTACTAAGTTTGAATCTAGGTGGTTTTTAAAGAGTCCTGACACCAAGCTACCAACCTAAGAGAACATATTGCACGAATTGGTTTTCCCTTTAAGATCCATAAAGCCAAGAAGTTGGTTCAAGAATAACCATAGTAGTAACATATGGAAGATGTATTATTAAGAACAAGAATTGATTGCTGTCAACATATGAAATGCCTGTTTTCTATAATCAACATTAAATATATTTAAGGTAAAGACTAAAAAGTAGAAACAAATACAAGTCAATATAATCAAAACATGTAAACACAATGCAAAACGCCTTAGGTGATCGAATATGTTATGAGTTATTGTTATGCATCACTTGTTACCTGATTTTACAGTCTTGTCGTCATCATCATCGTCATCTTCAATATCCCAGCTCAAATCCTCCTCATCTGCAGCAGTACTCAACCGCCTGCACAAGTCAGCTTTGTTTGTGGTCTCACCATGAGACACTTTCATGTCGTCATTACTCCCAAGATCTTCGATCTCATCCCATTCAAGATCATCATCCTCCTGAAATGAAGGTTGATCTGATTTAACCACGACATTACTATCTTTAACTTCACCAGAGTCCACTTTCTGATCAACCTTTTCATCAGATTTCGACACTGATTCAGCTTTCTCAACAGTAGACACATTTCCACTAGGTTCAGGTTCATTCACATTGTTCTCATCAACACTAATCACATTGATTTGCATCTCCTTATCTTCATCAACAATCTTAGAACTTTGAGTCTTAATTTCATCACCATGACTCTCTTTCTTTACAACATCATCCGAATCTTGGCTTTTTGAAGTAATCGATCTTAAATCATCACCTTCTTCTTCATGTTGTTGTTGTTGTTGTTGTTCATCACGATTATCATCTTCATCATCATCATCAACATCCCAACTCAATTCTTCTTCATCATCAACCGACAACGATCTCTTCACAAGCTTAGCTCTCACATCCTCCTGCTGCTTAAGCTTATACACCTTATAAAAGTACCTACACCAAAACACCCCATCATCAACCTCATTCGGAACAAGTTTCGCATAAACTACACTCAAATCTCCATCACCTCCAACCAACTTCTCAATCTCATCTCTCCTATCACCAACCACAAACCCTAACTTCCACTTCCTATAATCATCCAAATCCTCAGGATCCTCACAATACGTTCGTACATCACTCCTAATCGCATTCAACTGAACATCAAACCGACTATAGCGCATCAAATCCACACCACTACGATCACTATACCTACGTTTTTCAGAGCCATCATATTCATCAACATCCGAAGGTAGAAGAAGAGCTTCCTTACCTTGAGCAATAATATCCACCGTGGACTTCAATACAACATCAATCGCCGACGATCCGGCGTCGATAGACGACGGTAGCTCCTTCACCGCTCGACTCGCGACTTCACGAAACAGATCGGATTCTTTCCTCAATCCGGTGCCGAATTCCTTCAGATCGCGACGGTATGTTTCGATCACTGATTCCGATTTGGTCGTTAGCGTTTTCACCAGATCTCCGAAGGTCCATAAACCACCGCCGGAGATGCTGCTGCTGCCGTCGTCGGAGGAATTGATGTTTGAAGTGGAATCATCGTCTTCATCGTCATTGGCTTCGATTTCGGTTTTGGTTTGTTGATGTTTTGGTGATTGATTTTGGAGATCATTAGATTGGGATTGTGTGTGATTTTCAGGGGATTTGGGATCTGGATCATCGGCTAATATGGATCTGAAGAAATCCATTGGTGATTGAGTTGATCACAACGACTATGGTTTTATGGTTATTCGCTCAAATCATGAAGAAATTAAGAACACCCGATGACTGTAGTAGTGCGGGCGGCTCGCAGCTCGCTCCAAACTCGAAACTCGTTCGGAAAAAGCTCGAAAAAAGCTCGCCCGAAATGACTCGGTTTTAAACTGAACCGAACCGAGCCGACTCGGTATGAAAACAAGCTGAACTCGGCTCGGTTCGTAACGAGCCGAGCCGGCTCGGTTTAGCTCGCTTGTTAGCTCGGCTCGATATGGCTCGAATTGTTTTACTTGTAATATATATGTTTTTATGTATATAACATATATCATTGCATTTATTTATTTGTTAAGAATATAATATATTTTTTAATTAATATTTTTATCAAAATATGAAACTATAATGTTTGTTTTGGATTATTTCATGTGATGCTTATATATATTTTTATATATTAGAATAAATTATTCAAACATACTTTTAATTTATTTACTAAAAATATACTACTGGTTGTATGTGTGTTACGGATTTTATTTGTTCAATTTTATAATGATGAAGTTATTTGTATTTTGTTGAAGTTGAACTTAGTTTCTTTAAACTAGTTCATATTTTGTAAAATTTGTTATAAATCGGTAATGAGTTATGTAGTATTTTAAATTTATTTTGCATTTGATTTTTTTAATTGTGTTTATGAAATTAAAACCGAGCCAAAACGAACCGAGCCGAGCCAACTCGGTTAAAAACCGAGCCGAGCTCGAGCCTAGATTTCTAGCTCGGTTTTAAAACCGAACCGAGCCGAGTTGGCTAGGTTTAAATTCGAGCCGAGTTCGAGCTTGTCTTGGCTGGGCTCTGTTCGGCTCGTAAACGGCCCTAGACTGTAGTGTGAACTGTGAAGTTTAAACAATACCAATTTGGGCCGTACTCTTATTGGGCTTTGATATTTAAGGCCTGTGTTTCTTGGACCATTTCATTTTTATTATCTTATTGTCCAGCCCAACTAATATCCAGTGAGGTCCAATTCCAATGGGTATACAAACAACAAAAAACCTTTACGGTTAGGATCAACAAAAGTTAAAACCGGTTCTTGGTAAAAACCAGCCAATTTATAATTGGTTTTTTGACAGGGAAGTGATTGGTATGGTTGTGGTCCGGTTGTTTGACCGGTTCTGACTACTATGGTATGGGTTAACGAGTTTTAGACCGGATTGAACAAGGAAGGCTACAAGTCAAATTGTGGGTTTAACCCTATCAAGTAAGTAGAAAAAAATGGTTCTGATGCCCGTTCTGGTTTGGATCAGTTCACTGATTTCGTTGCAAGATCGGTAGACCTCTAGCAAAACCTATCAAGTAAACCGAAAAAGGTGTTTAATTGATAATTTTGATTTAAAAATAACAGAACTTATGTTTGGAGTGTTAGTTAATGATGTATGACACACAAGATCTTTCCTGCTAGGTGCTAACTGCCAAGTGTTGTGTGAGATCTTCATCACATATCCATAAGACCATAATGCCCTTTTCCGTTGAGTAGTAACCTCATTTTTTACCAGGTATAGATTCTAGCTTCTAAGATGATATTACTTTAGACTAATCAACACAAGCCATTGTAACATTCATACACCGGTGTTTCAATCTTTGATGATTCAAAGTCTACACTTCAAACCACCATTTAAGTGGCTTACGGCTACGTGAAAATCACAGCAAGTTACTTCACGCTGACCTAAGGGTCAACGTGACTTACTGACTTGCACTCATAAGTATTCGACGTGACTCACACAAATAATTATTCTTGCCCATCTTTTGGTTAGTGCGAATATTCAAAGCTTTACTTAGAGAAATCCATCGTACAATACAAGCTTGCCACGGGCTTGATAGATTGTCAAGTTAATATACTAGTCAACATTCATCAGTATAACAACCAGTGTTGTAAAAATCGGCCCTAGTCGGCGATTAATCGGGGATTAATCGGAAATCGGCCACCAACCTTGGCGATTTCGCATAATCGGAGGGTTAATCGCTAATCGGTCCTAGTCGGAAAAAATCGGACCTAGTCGGACCTAATCGGTCAAAAATCGATCAAATTGGTCAAAAATTGGTCAAAATCAGTCAAAATTGGTCAAATTTCTTTCAAAATCAATCAAAATTGCCCAAATTTTGTCAAAATAAGTCAAATTTTCGTTAAGATTGGTCGGAATATGTTAATGTTTGATTTTGTTTTTGAATTTAATTATATATATGTATACATATACACAAATATACATATAAATTACATATAAAATTCCAATCCGATTAATCCCGATTAATCCCGACTAATCCCGATTAATCCCTAGGCGGTACCCCACCGCCCGACTAGCGCCTAGCGATTTTTACAACCATGATAACAACTATATCAAAAACTCTCAAGTCAAATTTATACATGAGCTTGATCCAAAAACTATTCTCTAGGGATATCTGTTTTATTTTCGGCCAAGGTTAGTTGGGAGCCTGTCTCATTTCAATCTATTTTTCGGCCAATGGTTATACACTACTAATGTAACCGTCACAATGTAAACTAAAACACTAACGGTACATCAAAATATACACTTTTAACCATCCTATATATATCTTCATTGCAAATAACCATAGGATGCGTCTAAAAGCGCCCATGTTGAACACATTAGCATTTTAACACATGCATGTGTCTAATTTGCAACAAAGCTTCAAATATGACGGTTAGAAACACTTCAATCACCATGACATTTAAGTACGAGATGGTTGTATAAGAAAACAAACTTTACATTTACAACTCTTTCCTTACGATGCAAATACAACTAATTAGACACTCAAACCTGTTTTAACGGATCCATGAACCTATGAAGTTGACTTGTATGAACTGACAAAAACCAACAAATTTCTGCAACGCAGTTTGTTTAAGTGCTAGTGTAATGGTTCTCAACATGCCTTTATTGCTGATATTTCTCTCTCAATTTGTTCGTTAAACCGAAAGCTGCAGATAAAGAACATGAAAAACTTATACTCCATGTGAGATTTCAAATTCAAAACTTTACCCTTTCTACCAGTACAATTCAACAGGGGTTACATTGACCAGCTAACATTGTTTGTTTATCTTCTTTTAAATTTAAAGACATTCAATATGATTACACAATGATTCAGATTCTTTCAGAAAAAGAACTTTAAAAATCCAAAAATAAAAAATAAAAAATAAAAGATAAAAAATAAATAACCTTGTGAGAGTGTGACTTATGGGTATACCCTGCATACACTACATGTTAGCTTAAACTCGAGAGTATTCAGATATTTAACATGAATCAGCAACTTAGCTGCCACTTGTACTAACCTTGTAACATTATGAGGTTAAAGCTCGTCTTTCACAGTTGTCTGGTACAATTGTTCATCCCAATAATATGGGAATTTCAGTTTGGCTGCAGCGTGTGGCATCAGCCATTCATCATACATGAATCTGCATTATCGTTTCCCAGATGCATATATATATATAAGTAATAGACGTTAAACAAAAAGGAACTGAAAGATTCAAATGGAGAGACGATAATGTATCATATAAAAAGACGAAAGTAATCAAGTACATTTTGACTGGCGGGCGAGATATTACAACCAGAACTTGCAAATCTTCTTCTTCATTGGTGTTCCAGAGCTGCATAAAAGATTCAAATCAACTCTATGTAATAGATAAATCCATATTTGTAAGAACTCCTAAATTGCATTATTGAAAGAAAAGGATCATTATTTATATAACAGTTTTAAAATTATTAACTGTATCAACAATATATATAATGAGTGAAAACACACTGGCAGATCAACCAACCTGTTTTGATCCTTTGTAAAGATCTACCTACTTTGACCCTCACCAAAACCTGCTTCACCCACCCACTCTGCCACCTATAGACATATGACCAACAATGGTCACTAACCATTATTGGATCAAGAGTGGTGCTATTACAGGCAAGGTTTAAAAGTATGGAATCGAGCCTCGAGGCGTTTTCCCTTCGCCTCATGAGGCGTAAGCCTCGAGGCGAACCGAGGCGGAATTAAAAAATAAATATAAAAATTATATATCTTATAAAAAATAAAATACAGAATAATTTCATCATCGGATTCATCAAAAACATCAAAAACACACATTAAAAAGACATGGAATGTTTGAAACTGACACAAAAAGTCTAAAACATCGAAAACAAACAGTAAAACCCCCTGAGGAGCAGCATTTCTCACCGCCTCAGCCATATGAGGCGCACGTACAAAATAACCCCCCTGAGGCGCCGCCTCAGACTCGTTTTCTGGGAGCCTCGCCTCGAGGCGAACACCTCAACTGTTTTTTAAAACCATGATTACAGGTATATAGTAAAGAGTTTCAGGGAGTAAATGGCAATCTAATTCGTAGTTTCACACCCAAAGAAAGGAAACCGAAGCAACACAAGTTTGGTACTTTGGTTATGACTTATGTATGACAAGGTAAAGAGCAGAACTGTTTACCTGATGAACATCATTAACAGGGATGTAAAATGTGCTATTTGCAAAGATACTAAACTCTTGTGGCTTGCCAGGGGTCTTTGAATGAGAATTTGGGGCAAGATAGAGAGTACCACTCCCTTTTAGGACTATAAAAACTTCCTCGCATGAGTGCCTATGAATCGGTGTGTGTGTTCCTGGAGCAAATGTTTGAAGCCATATCTCGACCTGTTCAAACAACATGTGAGAAAAATGAAATACAAACAGCATGACTTGACATACTTTGAACGAATACATGATGCACCAAATTATAACAAATGAATCGTGATGATTATTGTAGACTAATCATCCTAAAATCATAAATGTAGGGAGAGAAAACAATATGAGGCAGAGTTAGTGACTTTTTTCACCTCTTTCAGTCCATGCATGAGTGCACCTGCAATGGTAATGTGAGATAACCCAGGCCTTCCAAAGTTATCTTGTGGCAGCTCACTGATATTTCTCACTACTGGTAATCCTACATAACATATCGATATAATTTACAAGTTATGTATGAAAATTAGAAACAAATAACATCACTTATTACAAACATGAAAATACAGACAATCGTCCATGACCTACTTTGGTCACTAAATATTTTCTAAAAACGGTATGTTTTCTGAATAGGAAGACTCTTCAAAACTTGCCATCAAAACACATCAAGAGCCGAGAGACAGCGGGAGATTGTAAACTATAAATTTCTCTAGTTTGACATTTAAGTTTGTCCCATTTGACTCTGTTAAGCTGTGATCCATTGGGAATATGCTGACCTTAATTAGTTTGTTTATTTGGCAAAATTGATTATGATTTTGTAATCGTTCATTACTTTATTCAAATCAAAAAGGAGTGGCAAAAGCTGTTTCTTATTATGATTATTGAGAATAATAAACCCTAAACTTACCTTAATATCGCTAATTTAAAATAGACGATCATCATTCGTTTTCATTCACAATAGTCATCATCCAAACGCAGTTATTGAGACTAATAAACCCTAAACTCATCAGAGTATCACCAGTTCACAACAAACGATCATCTTCCATTCACAAAAATCAACATCCTCCAAACGAAGTTAAGATATAACAACAGCATAACTTACAAATGTCAGTTAGGGCAAACCATACGCAACAAAACGCCAAATACGTATCAAATCACCATAGCGAATGATTTTAGGCCTCGATAACGAAATTCAACAACAATCAGAAGTTTAACGAGCTCTCGATACAAAATCAAGCGTATAAAAAACGAAACCTAACTTCGAATTACAGACATGGAGTTCGTATAGAGTGATAGAGATAGAAGCAACCGACCGTAAGCTGAGCATTGTGAGGTGAAGGCGGCAGATATGAACAGAGAAAGTGTAAGCAGGTAGACGATGAAAGTAATCTCCGGCATGAATTCCGATGGTGAAGCCTCTGGTTACCTTTCTCTAGAAGTTATATAATCTTCAATTGCAGGTGTCTCTATTCTTGAATCTACCAGAAACAAGGGTAGCTTTACACACTCACTCACTAGTACACCACTATATTTATACGTGAGTAGTGAGTGAGAGATAACGTGGTCACTTTACTCATAGTCGAGGACCTAAGGGGCTGATTGATACTGCTGACTCGGTAAGATCTGACTGAGTCAGAAGTTGATTCAGTTAGAAGTTCTGACTGAGTCTGCATCTGATTGAAACTTGGTTGTTTGATTCAGTATTTGACTGACTATGCTGAATGATAAAAATAACCATATTGCCCCGAAGTTCTGACGAGTTTGCGTTTAACTGGTCTTGTATAATTAATAAAAATAGGCAAAATTTTAAAAATAACACAACAGCTTAAAATTCAAAATGTCATACAAAATACAAGTTAAACATATTATAAGAGTTTGCATACAAATTTAAATTGAAGCATTTGAAAGCAGTTGATTAGCAATTTGATCACGCAAAGTAGCCATGTATTCAACGCCTTCTGAACCCCAATCTATCTCTTGTGTGTTTTGACCCTCTCTTTGTCCACCTTCACCATCAGGGGTAACCATAGTGTTCACGTCAAAGTTTGTAAATAATTCATCTTGAATTTTGTATTTTCTTATAAAATTATGGACTGCAAAACAAACAATGACTACGTCTCTTTGCACTGGAAAAAGATAAGGAGTCATTTGTTTTAGGATCGGGAATCTTGCCTTCAATACACCATAAGCACGCTCAATAACGTTTCTAAGGCAAGCATGAGCATGGTTGAATCTTTCTTCCTTAGTTAACGGCCTTCGTCGTCGAAAATCCGCTAACCAATACCTAGTATTGCGGTATGGAGTCATAAATCCACGAGTGTTGGTATATGCAGCGTCGCAAAGGTAATATTTATCTGTGAATGCAAGTGTGACATCTATTATATAAAGAATACAAATAATATATTTAATAATAAAAGTTATAATTATATTATAAACCTGGTGGAGGGAATCGAAACCCAGATGTCGGATTAAATGCAACTTCTCTCAAAACTCGTGAATCATGTGTTACGCCTTCCCATCCAGCCCATACAAAGGTGAATATCAGATCAAAATCACATATTCCTAACATATTTTGATAACATTCACCTTTTCCTCTTCCCCTAAACAAGTTTGTTGATTAGCGGGCACAACTGCATGTACAAGTGTTCCATCTAAAGCACCTATTGCTCCGGGAAATATCCCTTTTAATCTTTGAAGTCGTTCTGAGGTATTTGTAGTTTCATCTGACGATGTTGGGACTATAATTTCTTTAGCAAAAGACATCATAGCAACCAGAACCTCGTGAAAACATTTATGAACCATTTGATTGGAGTGTTGAAATCGTCGTTTAACCACTCGAAAACGTTCATTATGCCCTATAATATGTAAGAACATAGCCAGCTTCTCTTCAATGCTTATCGTCCTACTAGGTTGCAACCAATTTCGTTGTGTAAAATGATTGCATAATAGTACAAATGCCTCGCGTGAAAGTTTCATCATTTCTTGACATTGTGTAGAAGATCCATGTAGTAATTCATATGTATATGCATGCCCGTTAAAGCAGAATCGTTATCTCGTATTCTTTCAATACTACTCTCTCGTTTCCTTTTCCGGACCAACTTCAACCAATACCATGAAAGGATTAAAAATGATAAAATTTCACCATCCGTATACATATTTGACCTGTTAGAAGTCATTCATAACATTACGAAGGTCATAAATAAGTCATTCAAAATTCATGCGCAAGTCATACAATAGTTATATTAAAGTCTTACATAAGTCATTCAAAATTCATACAAAAGTCAGACAAAAGTCATACAAAAGTCATACGCAAAACAACCTAATCAGCTGAATAATCCAAACTTTCTCCCAGCATTTCTCACCCACGACTCGCAACTCACTGGTTTAAGACGTAACCAAACTTTTCTAATATCAGCACTTTCACCGAATAGCAAAAGAGCTGTGTTGTATCTCGGATCTTCTTCCCCCCTTTCCATTTTTTCTAGCTTTTCCATGCATGCGTCCATTTCATTGTCAATATTATTTTTTTCCGCCAACATCTTTGCAACATTTATAATTTCATTCCCAACTTCTCTTAAGTCATCATCTATTGTTTTTCTACGAACTTCTTTGCTAGTTTTAGTACTAGCCTTGCTTTTTGACCGGCCAGAGGATTTTCACTTACAGGTGGGGGCTCTGTTTCCATCTGAGTGCACTGAACATCATCCAAATCATGCTCAACTAATCCTTCAGATGGATGAGGAAGTGTAGAAGATGGCCCCCAACTGTGAATGCCGGTCGCGGTCACCCCCGCAAACAGTGTGGTACAAAGATCAGGGTAAGGAAGGGGCGCATTTCTCAACTTTTCCACAAACTTATTTAACTGTTTGAAAATTTTTATAGATATAATCAAGCTACTAAACAAAAAAATAATCTTATTAATAAGGTTTTCATATTAAAAAATACTTTTGCCTCTGCTTCCCATTCTTCATCACTCATATTAAAAGTGTTGGTTATAGGATCATAAATATTCCCTGTTTTGTTTTTCAGTTTCACCCAGGCCCCGTACTTTGACTTCAGGTAGTCATATCGATTTCTCATTTGTTTATGGTCAACAATGAAATTATGATCATTTTTAAGTTTTTCCGCAACAACTTTCCATGAGCTTCCTTTTAGGCTACTACCCTCCCGACCCTTGTTTGTTATTTCATGTATACATGCTTCGAGAAATGTTTTGTCGAGACAATCCAACTTCCAAACAACTCTGGTTTTTTTTTCTGTCATGCCTAAAACAAGAACTAAAAGTCTACATAAACCACATAAACCACATAAACCAAAAGACTACATTTACTAGAGCCAAAACCATGAGTTATTAGCAAAAACATGATTCCTAAAGTCAAGATAGTTCTTTTTTACAACCACATAAACCAAAAGGCTACATTTTCACTACTAACAAAGATCAATTGCATCAACTGCTACAACCCATTACCCAATCTATTGCAAAAGTTTCAATTTGGCCTCATATACCCAATCTATTGCAAAATACCTTACTACCTAGATGTCTCGATTAAGAATAAATATTAGAAACGTAATTAATATTTACCTATCTTTACTATTTTATTTTACATTGCTTTAACATAAAATTAAAACCATACACATAAAACCATACACCCAATCTATTGCAAAATACCAAATTACCCATCTTCATCTTTCTCTCTTTCTTAACACCATCGCTCCCATATCTCTTTATCTGCTCTATCATACATATAAGAACCCTCCCATCACTCCCATCGCTCCCATCGCTCCCATCTTAACACCTAAATAAGAAACTAAAAACAGATGCCGATCGATGGGTTACCTTCTGCCGAGGACGGGGATGGAGGTGCCGACGAATGGAGGCCGAAGAAGGTGGGTCTCCGGAGGTGCCGATCGAGGATGGAGGTGCCGATCGAGGATGGGGGTTCGCCGTCGATGGTTGGTGGAGAGGCCGAAGAAGGTGGGTCGATGGGGTGCCGTCGGATGGAGGTGCCGAAGGTGGGTGGAGAGGCCAAATCGATGGGGTTCCGATAGGGGCCGAATCGATAGGGTTCCGAAGGTGGGTCGATGGGGTGCCGAAGGGGGGGGGCACTGTTGAAGGTTTCAATTTGGTTGGTCAGCAATTATAAACCTAAGGTCTGGGTCAACCCATATGACCCGGTCAGAAATGGTTTCGCCAACAGCAAACGGGCTGACCGGCTGACCGAGTCAGCGGGTCAGCCGAAAACAAACAGGGCCTAAGAGCATTCACGTCCCATTCTTAAATTTAGATGAGTGTATCTATCTACTATAATAAAAGAAGCTTTTAATATGACACTTGACATGATTCTTGGACATCTAAATTTAATTTTTCCGCTTCTCTCTCCTATTAAATAAATACATTAAATACTATATTATATAATTTCTTTTTAGATTAAAAATAGCTTTTAATAAATTAAGAAAAAGATATTTTTATAAATGTAACTTCTAATAAACATATATTTAAAAATAAGAACATTTTCTTAATCATCAAACATTTTAAAAAATATGCAATATTTTAAAAATGTTTTTTTAAATGATTTTTTATAACATAAAATAATTAAAATTTGAAGTTATAATAATAAAAAAATCAAAAATTGACATTTTTAAACGGTTTTTTTGGAATAAAGTTTTTAATTTTTTTTAAATACAAAAAAGGTTTAAAAACGAAAGTTTAAAAAAATAATATCATTGTTTTAGAGCTAATAGATTCTTACTCATAAGTAATTGTTCATATCTTATATCAAAATATCGTTTATAATTAATAAACTTTCATTACTAACTGTTTAATATTTTATTTATTCAATTCGTGTAATACACGGGATACTAACCTAGTTTTTTATATTATATGGTATGGTTATTAGTGATTGTGAGTGAAGAATATGAGAAATTCACTGTTAAATCTGTATTTTTGGAAAACGTTGTTCAAAACCGTATAATGTTTTTAATATATTTTAAGTGGTTGTGAGTGAAGAAGAAAGAAAAAGTAATGATAAATATATAAAAATTATTATTTAATTGAAAAGTAGAGATAAAAAGTAATGAAATTTAATGTATTATATGGATAAGGATGGGGAATGGGTTGTGAATGCTCTAAGAGCATTCAAACTAGGATCTCCATCTTTTTATGTGTGTGTTCTTTATATTATAAGAGATGGTTGTTAGTGGTTATAAACGAAAAAAAAAAAAGAAAACTTATGGGGATTGCACTGTGATTTCTCATATTTGAAAAAATATGATATAACTCTTATGAATTTTTAATATTTTTAAAAGTGGTTGAGTGAATGAGGAAGAAAAAATAACGATAAAAATGTAAAAAATATAATTTAATTGAAAGAATGAGTAAAAAATAGTGTTTTTATTGTAAATATGAGGATGGTGATGGGAAAGCTAGTGTGAATGCTTTAAGGAATGTAAATTTGAAAGGGGAGAGAAAATTATGATTTATAAAAATAGATCCATTAGTTTTGTGATGTAAATTCAATAAAGATTGATCTAAAAGGCTTGGGATGCATTTATGTTCTCTCAAGATTTAACAAATTCGTTGACCACCGGCCTCAAAACTCTAATTTTTGCTTCTTATTCGGGTATGTAAAATAGAAACTTGCTAAGGCCACCATAAGAAACATAAAAGGGGTGTTTCTTGTGATAACCTTCGGTATGAGAATAAGTTTTTTGATGAAGAATGAAGTGTGTGAATAAGATGAAATGTATATTTGACCATGATGTTAACATAGAAAATGTACCACCTTCACTCTTTCATATTTATCAATGTTTTCACTTTGGGAGAGACACTAAGGTGTTGTTTGTTTTTTCTCTAGCAAAATGTCTGCAGTCTGCGGACCACATCTGCAGGAGAAGAGGTGGACCAAACAGGGGCAGCACGGCGACGGTGAAGGGCTGAAGGTGGAGAGCGAAGGGAGCCTGGAAGATGAGGGGAAGAAGGAGGGTAGAAGAGCATGAAGTGAATGGGTAGGATAGAAGTGAATAAGAAGAGGGTAGAAGTGAATATGTTATGTCTTCTTCACGCAGACCTCAGAAAGACGTTTTTTAATGCAAAGTCTTTCAAAAAACAAACAGTCTGCAGACCTCAACGTTCAGCATGGTCTGCGACGTTGAGGTCTGCGCGACGCAGACAAAAGAGGTCAGGTGGTCGTTACAGAGGATCAGTGAAAAAAGCACTATAGTTATCTCTACCATATTACAGAGGATTTATATGGGCACTATAGTTATTATTGAGAAGGTAAGTGGTGATTACCACTAAGATCAGTGAAAAAAGCAAAGGTGGTCGTTACCTTTTTAGTAGGAAGTAAAAAATATAATCACTATCTTATTATTGGAAAGTTGTAAAGGTGTTATCGTAATGTTTAATTTTATTATGGTTTGGTAACCTGAAAAAAAAAAAATTTACATTTAATTTACGTATATTATCAACGGTCCCTTTACACCAAGTTTTTTTGTGTCTTTACTCGAGCCCATCAATAAACCAAACACGATGTATCACTTTCAAACCCATTACCTCATACTCAAACTCCTAGGCCCAAACCACTAATATAGTCTTTGGAGATAGAAAGTCCTCTTAATTTTTTGTCTTCCCCTTTTTTTCTTTACGCTATACAAATCACAACAAGGGTGGTGGTGGTGGTTGGTAACAACACCAGCGGCAGACGGTTGACGGTGGTGGGTGGTAACAACACCAGCAGTAGACGGTTGATGGTGGTGGGTAACAATGGCTAACGAAAGTGGGTGATCAACGGTGAGGATAAGAAGACAAGGATAACACTTATATATATTAAAACCAAGTTGATATAACTAAACCATCTACAACTATGAAATGAAAAATAGAATCGGGTCATATTTTAGTTTTTTTAGAACTTTGGGTGTATACAAATTTTTATAAAGTTATGAAAACGTTATTATGACTTTTTTCAGTAGTCAGGTTTATCATATTCCGCCTCACCAGGCGAGAAAATTCACTAGCTAGTTGTATACTAAATTAACATAATATATGATAGAAAAATTCTTTATATTATTAACACATATAGGGAAAACCTTTGAAAGTATCGACCCCATATCATGAACCAATATGTAATATGTAGTAAATGTCGTTATCTTTAGTGTATATGGATTATTGCTCGATAATAATAAGAGTCCTTAAAAGGTAAATTTTGAAAACTTGTAAGCTTTACGACTCTTTTAGAAATAACAATAGATGTCATAAACGGTCTTTTATCAACTTCTCCTTTGTTTCTAAATCTTACAACCCCTATGTTCAACTAGTTTAGTAGTTTTCAAACGAACACATCTAAGTGGCTTTGAAACAATATAAACATAGGGTCATTCACATTAGTAAGAAGTAATTCGATCCTTTTTTTTCAACTCCATAAATCTTTCAAGCGAATAAACAAGTTTGATCTCCGGAGTTGATAAAAGATTATCCTTTTAAGTCTTGAACAATTTATTCTATCAAGTGTTATTTATAGGGAGAATTACATATATCCTCTTCTCCACAACAAAACTACATATTTTCTCAAAACATAATTTTCAATTCATAAAGTAGAATGCTTTTTAAGCATGATTTATGAATATATGTAATTTCACAAGCTTAAAGAGTAAATATACAATTGCCCCTTATTTATACGTTAACTAATTCAGTTGTTTTAAATGCCTTTAAGTAATCCTCATAATTTATAACGTATGCGTTGAGCTATTGACGTCATAAACATAAATAAAACATACAGATTTTTCTCTTTGTAAAATAACTAATCTAATTATAGCAATATTTATATATATGGGTTAAAATGGATACTGGAACAGCATTGTCGATATGTCCGAGTGGTTAAGGAGACAGACTTGAAATCTGTTGGGCTCCGCCCGCGCAGGTTCGAACCCTGCTGTCGACGATTAATTTTTATGTTGATTTGAATTTTTTTTTTTTTGGTTTTTTTGTTATTTATCTGATTTTTAGATAATATTAACCCAAATAAAATAAAATTTGATAAATATTTAGGTTCGAAATACCAGAATCAGTGGCAGAAGTTTATAAATAAATTTATGATTGAGAGGCTTATCAACTATCGTAAATTATACATTTGAATTTACTTTTCATTATTTTAAATTTATATATGATAAAGAAATATAAATTGGTTGGTTTTATATTTAAGGTTAGTGATTTATTTAGAGCGATAACTCAAATACTTGTATATCTTTACGTCTAAATTACATCAACTTTAGTTCTAATCTATCACATGTCAGATTTAAACTCTGGTTTCTTTAAAATGTATTCGACTCTAACTACTAAACTATCAACCGAAGTGAAACTACTACTGTTTACTTATTCCCCTTTTTATTGTTTTTTATCTTTTTCATAAAGTTCAACTTGTATTAATAAATTTGTTGTTTACATATAAATTTGTAAAACGTTTGTAAAATCCACTCTTGTGTTAGGGCATGTTCCATAGTTGCGTGTTCCCGAACGTAACTTTTCTGGAAGTAACGTGCTCCAAGTGTAAGGTGCATTGGACATGATTTGCTCCGAACATTCGGTGTTTAAGATATAATTCATTCCCGATGATTTAACTAGGGTTGTAGAAGGTTGCCCCTTCTTTAGCATAACATATTGATTTGACTTTTGAGTAGCAAGTCAAGATACAGTAAGACCCATATAGGTAATTGTTTAAACTGGATCATACGAGTCATAGACAGACCGAAAGTAAATTCATTACTACCATTTATCATAAAACTCAAGGTTGACCGGAAATAGAAAAATGTTTTATATTCTAGCATTCACCACCGTTCTCTATGTTTATATGAGTGTTTGTCCTATATTATAGGGAATGGTTGTAAGTGGTTGTGAATGAAGGAGATGGAAAATTTATGGGGGTTGTACCTTGTTTCCCCATATTTGGGGGGAAACACGGTATAACCCTTATAAATTTTTAAAGTATTTGTGAGTGAATGAGAGAGAAAAATAATGATAAATGTATGAAAAAATATTATTTAATTAGAAATGAGAGAGAAAAAATAGTGATTTTTAGTGTAATAATAAGGATGGGGATGAGTGATGGATTATGAATGCTTTATATCGATGTTTTTGAACCATTCCTTGTTGGCGTCCCGTTGATTTTGTGGAATAAAATATTATGTTTGTTAGTGTTAAAAAAATAAGAAGTACAAATAGTTAAATGACTTAATAATAAGGTGGATCTATCTGAGTAATGACTTCAAATGGAATAGGATTCAGATAGATGATTTCTTGAACCGGGTCAAATGTATACTTGTAGTAATGACTTGTTAGTTTTCTTTTAGATCAAACGAGGTTAGGCCAAGTCGATTAGTTTTATTTTAAGTTTACTAAATAGACTTTCAAAACTTTTAATCACTTAGCTATTTATAAATAATATAATTATGTTCACGATTAATATTTTTAAGTCTCTTTTCGAACCGGGTCAAAAGAGCTTACTTCTAGCTTAGATCAAGTCGGATTTCCTTTTAAATTTATAATACACTTTAAAGAGTTTAACCGCGTTAAATATTTATAAATATAAACAAATATTGAATTATTTCATTATTTTTGTAATAATATTCTTTTATAGTTAATGATTAAAGTGGAGGCATGGAGGTGGGAATAATTGAGTTTGATAATGACAGAAGATACATATTATTCGTTCTTACTTTCTGGTCACAGAATCTCGACTCTTGTTTTTCTTCTTCCTTCTCTCTTTTGTTTTTTTAATAAGTTTTTTTCTATTTAATATTGATCTAACGTCTTTATTTTTTTTACTTATATATACAACAAGGTGAGGTACTCATTACATGTAAATGTTAGGAGGTCATGGGTTCAAATCTCACTCTGAGCAAAACGCTTAGAGTTAAACCAGAGGATTTTCTCAGCAATGAGTTTTCTCCTGGTGGGTTGGGGGTGCGTCCCGGCTGAGAAACAGATAGATGGACCCGATTAAAATAACAACTATCCTACAAAAAATGGTCACACATTTTGCCGTTAAAAAAAGTTATATATACTGTGTCAGATGGTAAAAGACTGAATTAATATTATTGATAGGTTTGGTTACAATATATAGAGAATATAATACAAACTCTAAAACCTAACTGGGCTCGTGAGCTCATACTAATAACCCTAATAATATTGTCTAATATACTGCAAGTTATATATATTTTTTTTCACGGCTGTGCATTTTACTTTTAGACAGGCCAACGGCTTTTTATTCCCACGTAGTGGATCTAGCTGGGATTTTAATATATATAAGCACATCAAAAAGAGATCAACATAACATGCGATACTTTACTTCGACACATAAGTAAAAATTAGATAAGAGAAGTATAATGAGTATTTCACTGCCCTTCCTCGTTTTCTTCATGTATCTCTTTAGCCATATCGGAAACTACCAATGTCGACGAGTAGCAACCTTCAACGGGTAGTGAAGTAGTAATTAAGCATATAATTATGCTCTACCATAGGTGACATGTTTGAATATTGTTTCTACTAGTATTGTAATACCCCCGCCCCATCGTGGAACAAGAGGCCACGTCAAATGTTAACAGAACATTCTAAGTCCAATGAATACTTATATTACGAATGTTAAATTAAAATATCAACTTACAAAATATAAAACATCACCAAAATAAATACTAAATCAAAAATTCAAGTCTTATGAAATAAAAAAATCAAGTCTCCAAGCATGTGTTCCAAACTCCTACTAGCTCTCATCACACAGCCCCGATCAACCCTGATTACCTACCGCGAAAACAAGAAAGCGGCTGAGCTACAAGCTCAGTGCGCGGATGTAGATCACAATACACAAAATAATATTTATCAAATAATAATGTCAGGGGATTAGGAAAGAACCAAATTTTTATGTTTAAAACACCTCCATCAAATTCCACCCTTTACACCAGAATAGACAAAAGAATAAACGCTAAAGCAACGAAGGGTTAAGGTTATTGATACTGAGTAGCCTACAAACAAATATTCAAAAATGCACATCCATAGTGCCAACATATCATATCGCATATCATATATCATAATCACAATGGCACACTGGTCGCCTCTCCAATGCACCCCTAAATCGGAAGGTGTGTATGGCACTACACAACTCAACCCTGAACTAAACATATTATCAAAATCCTAAGATGCATCCATACGCCTCCCAAAATAACCAAAAGCTCTTCCGCGAGCATAATCATATAAACAAACTGGAGACGCCGTGAACTGATCACACCATCACGGATAGTGTCAAGTCGTCGGTAGCCACAACGACAAGCCTATGGTACCTCCATAGGTAGTTGACTCGGTATCCCTATCTCCTGTCTACAAATCTTAGGTTCTATGGCCGCATGAGTGAACAATAATCCAACCGCCATCAAATATACTCATCATGCGTAAAGATCCTAATTTGAATGAAATCAAGCAATGGCACACAACGATAGCTCTCACAAGCATATCAAAAAAATATTTATTTTTCTCAATGGTCTTAAAAATAGCTCAATAGCGCACATCAGAGTGGCTCGACAAAAGAAAGCAGATCATACTAGGGAGACATAGATCAGCGGAGTGATTTTAAAAGTAGCACAATTTATAGTAAAGCACATAAAAATAACAATAAACATCCGTACCTCAATAAGTGTCTAGTTCTCTCAATGTCTCAAAGTTCCACTAACGAGCTTACAAATCTACAACGAGTAGTCCGAATTCTAAATTAGCATATATATATCGCCTCTCTAAAATCACAACCCCATTAATGATTATATTAGTTATTGGTGTTATTCTTATTATTCTTTTATCGTTTTTATATTTGTGTTATTATCATCATACCCTTGTGGCAAAAATCCTTTAGATATTTATAACCTACTTGAATTGTTTACAAAAGAGAAACTAATGCAGTAACCATTGGTTTTAGCTATGTTTTTATAACCAATTTGATTTCACAGCAACTAGTTCAATTAATTCATTAAGTAATGTTTTAGGTACTTAATTAAATGTAGGTTAGAGGGTGCAGTGCTGGGAGCTGAACAAGTGAAACAAATAAAATAGGAGACCCATTGTGTAGTGATTAAAGCAACTTGAAACAACATCTACGGACCAGCAGCGACCACGATAATCAGCAGGAGTTTTGACTAACAAAAATCGATTAAGCTCTAAGCAATTAAACATGATTTGATCCAATGAATGAGCAGTACGCCTAACCCGAGTAAACATTATCAAAATTCTTTAATCCATTTATTAATATTTCTCTACATATCTAAATTGGATAAGGTAACTTTTGGTGGGATAAAAGACTTGATTTTTGATCTTATACTTTGGCTTGAGCTATAAGACAAACCGTAAAGAAACAGAGGGAAACAACACTATTATGAAAACAATAAGAAGAGCGAAAAGAACAGAAGCGTGGAGAGTTATTAATTTGAGTGGAACTATTATCTTAAGGTTGCAAGGATGTTTTGTGTTATAATATTGTTTGCTATTGAGTCATATAGTGCTTAGAACAATCAAAACAATAAAACATGATCTTCAATTAGTCGATATGGGTCATAAGAAAATAGTGTAGGAGTTGTGAAATTCAAATGGGTAAGACATAAGAGAAGCACTGCAACAGGAAACATTCCTGGACTTTTCTTTTTCAATTTCAATGACCATAATCTTAATTCATGTGTTAAATTAACTTTTAATTTGTTTGACTTTGGCATGGTGTTGGTAACTCAAAAAGAAGAGAATTTGACTGTACGAACAAGAAAAAAAAAAAGGGTAATAAGAAATTAACAGTAGGTAGGAAGCACTTGTATTGTTTAAGATTAACAAGAATGACGTCATAAATTGGTTCGAGCTTATAAATCTACATGCCTTAAATTAATTTGTGAAGTATTTAAAGTAATTTAATAGAAGATATTTTAATTATTTATGCCAATCAAAAGAAAGTTCATTGGCTGGAACACAATCAACAGACCCAAACAAGCATTAAAACATAGAATATATCGATTGTTACCTTCGATGCGAGTAGGTCGTTTGTTGGTTTGCTTGAATGCCGAATTCTTCGCAACTACAATGCTGGTCACAATCGCCCTTTTAAGTCATGATAGAAAGTGTGTTAGGGCAGAGACTTGATGGCTAAATTGGTTGCCAGAACCCGCAAACCTCCAGAAGTGTAATGAACAAACAGGGTTCGATGATTTACCTCAACTACGGGATCAATATTTAGATCTGGACGACTTCAAACCGAGGGTTTCCAGCCTACCCTCTGGTGGTGTTCTACAACGATTCCTGACCCGAAGTAGCGAGATCGAATCAGAGGTGATGAGGGGGAATGCTTGTGAGGGTTTTGTGTGAGACGGAATTTCGATTTGGGATCCATTTATTGAGTTTTAAGATTGAAGTTGCCAAATCTTTGTTGATGTTAGTTGGGTAGAGATAAAGGAGGAGATGAAGAAGAATTGGGATGAGTAGATTAGGTCAAAGATAACTCACGTTTTTCTTCTTTTTGTGCATTGATATTATTTTTATTTTTATTTTTTTATAAATTATCATTATGGTTTGTGTTTTAATAATTTTATTATTTATTTAATTTCTTTGGGTTATCTCATCTCTATCCCGTTAAATTTAATTTCGTCACCGAAATTCTAAGAACACGAACAAGCGGTGGAACTCAAGGGTTTTATTCTAAACATCTAAGTTTCCAACTAAAATGATCATGAAACGCTAATACTCTAACATATTATTGTAACTACAATGACGGGCTATTATAAGTATTGTGTCATAGCCTTTTGAAGGTCACATCACAAGCTACGATTTACCTGATTTTGTATATAAACATGGTATTTATGTAATTATATGGGTCCACTGAGTTACCGCCAACGGTTCTAGTCTTAAAAATAAAGAGTCTAGGAGTACCATGACATATAATTACAATATAATTGTAGGAGTATTATCATAAGGTAAAGGACATAGGCGAAGTTTCTATAGGGCCAGGGGGCCCCGCCCCCTTTCTTTTTTCCGTCAGTAGTGTTAATTTTTTATTCGGTAGTGGAAATTTTTTAATAAATATAAAGTTCGTCTCTTGTAAAATAGTTTACTTTCGTCCCTGCCCCGGTTAAAATGTGGTTCAAGTTCCATCACTGGTAAAAGAAATGTATTATAATGAGGAAAATTAATTTAAACTCATGAATCTTGCTTGAAGCGAATTGCTTGTACCTTACTCAAGGTGCAACTCTGCATGTAGAAAGCTTTGGGTTTGGACATTGGAGTTTGCAACCGATGTGATGATTAATTATCTAAGAACAAAAAAGTTCACTTTAACATAAAGAGTTATTTAAAATAACTAACAAACTATAAAATTTGATACTCACAACTTATTTGTTTTTTAATTTATGACTTTATACGTGCTTTTAGAAAGTAAATGTAAAATTAAAACGCGTTGAATCACCAACACGCCAGGTCAACCTAAAGGAGACCGTGTAGCTAAACGTGTTCGTGGATTTAACCTGCAAGGTTGAAACTAACACCAACTCGTCTAGACTAAGCCAAAATCTATGAATTTCGGTGCTTGTTATTATGGAGCAACCACTAACTCCGTAACCTTTTTCTTCTCGCATGTCTTTTCAAAACCTTTGTATTTATATTTAGAATGTTTATTTAATGTTCTAACTAAAATAACCTTCATTATTAATAATTTAATTTAATAATCAATTGAAAGCTGGTTCTTATAAGAACTAAAATCGATGAGTCGATCGAAATCTAATTAAAATAATATTAAAAAAAACAAGCTAAAAGTTACCTTTACAACGAATTTGACTACAAAAGTCAACTAAATTAATTTGAATGTCTTTGTAGATAAAGTCCTGGTGGACAATTCATTGGAGAGGCGTACGCCTTATTTCAGGTGACGTGGCTTCCCATGCAAGAATACTTTGTTTTCTATGGTTCAAAAAACCAAATAATAATAATAATAAATCATAACTTTCAAATTTAATTTTATAAATGTAAGAACTTTTTATTGAAAAACTCATGATACTTTTTAATATATTGTTAACCAACAAAGATTAAATAAATTATAACTTGTGTTGGACTGGTGATTTTTAAAAGATTGTAACAATTAAAAAAAAATCAGGGTGATCACATATTCATCGTTCCACCACCCTTAAAGGTTATAACCATCAATTTATTGGTACTTATTTCTATCAAAAGGTCTAAAACCTTTATTTTAATATATAATCAGTAAATAAGTGAATTTTTAATAAGATAAAGTTGCAAAAGACTTCAACTCAATATATAACGTGATTGTAATTAGTAAATAAGTGACTTTTTACTGTGGTCTATTTGAGTTTAGAGATGAATTTACTCAATTAAGTTCATTAATTTTATTAGATTGAAGCATAAAATAAACCCTTGATATAACTCAAACAACCACTAAATATACTCATAATTTACACTATTTACTTAAGAGGGGACTTATACCACCGTTTCAAAATAACACCATAATATATTGGTATCATTAAACTATACATTGCTTGATTAATTTATCCTTGAGTTATAATACTCCTCTAACGCGATGGTCAACCAAGAACGACAATCGCATCTTAAGTTATAAATTAATTATATTTGCTTTACCAGAAAATGTTTATAATCTTATACTAACAATAAACTATTTTGAAATCCCTTCTATAGAAACTGGTAAAAGTTTGTAGATAACAATATGTCCCATTAAAAAATTTGAGCAATAATATAATAAAGTGCGACTATTGAGAATTAACTTAATTAACCAGTTTCAATATTATATGTAGTTGTTGGGTTTCTCATTTTCCAATAATATCTTTTAATAAATTATAATTTAACTAATAATTAATCCATTTTTCAAGGCTTCTTATTTCTTCTTCTCGCGGGAGCAGTTGGCATCTTCTGTTTCTTTGTCTCGATCCAACACATATACAACTAGAAGAATCTCATCCAACCACCTTCTTCCCAATAAATTATTTCCATTTTTATTTGGTATTATTATTATTTCTTGTAACTCTTTTACACAATACAATTGTATGATTATCGACTTCAATAATTGAAAGAGCCAAATATTGAATACTTAGCTAGTATAAGTAACTCGTGCGTAACAATAAAGTTGTTGATGTTATGTTAAATCTGCAACGTTTAGTTTTAAATAAATTCTATAACGAGACAAAAATAGAAATAAAACAATCACAATAGTATATTCAAAAAATCACCAAATTAGAATATTAAACCACATGCCTATTATAAACATGAAACACTGGATCGGTTTTTGATTACTCGTATATTTGTACTTAAATTATAATCTACGTCGAATGTATTATAACTAAAGTTGAGTAGGAGGGGGGGTGTTATGGCCAAACTTTAAAGAACAAAAGTTTTGAATCAGTTTCTAAAAAGAATAATAAATTAAACTAGGTAGTATCTATCAACGTTCGCGGCGGTGGTTCGTAACGATATATTTCCATATTAAAGGGCTCAAAAATGAAGGGTCGTCGTGGCTGCACACAATCGCTTGCCACACCGTTAAACATGGCATCTTTATTCATCATCGTTGTCTGTCCATGGTTTATGCTAACTATTACTACTAACACAACTTGCACAACCAAGAGACGACCGGTTACACTCGGTGAAACCCTAACAAACCTCATCTCTCCTGTGACTCATTTTTTATAAACTTGAGCAAAGGTTAAAACAAAAAAAATACTAAAACTTTGTGGCCAAAATAAAACCATGACAAACCCACTGTTCATTCACTTACAAAATTAATATTATGTAATAATGTATATTATAATTTAATTAAAGTGTGCGAAGTGACATACAATTGTATAAGAACTTAGGTGTAAACCCTAAACATGAGACAACAAATCAAAATGGATTTTCAAGCACTATAAAACAATATTTTATCATGATTAAAAAAAATTTGTGTTTAGAATATAACTTTGGTAAAACCATCGTTTTTGGCATATGACTGGTGAAATTTAAATGCATTATTACTGGTAGATAATACCATACAATCACATGGCTTGATGGCCTATAACCTTTCCTATCAAATGTCCAGGATACCCATTCAATGTCAACTATTAAATCATCAATAGTATTACCAACATAACAACGTAACATAAAATTAATAAAAATATTTTATAAAATTATGTAACTAGTACATTAAAAATTATATATGATGAATTCAAATACATATACAAAATATATTTATAAAAAAACTAAACATTTGCTTGAAAACCTTAAGTAACGTACCATCATGTATCTAAAACTAGAATATTAAACTCCAAATCATATGGAACAATGTACCTCATGGAATGCTAAACCCATGAGTTCAATTACATATCAACATTTGTATTCACAAATTACAAAACAATGCTAATGAAATCGCATTTTAAACTAACCTAATTATATGAAAGTAACGTACTAAAGTCACAAGCGTGGATCTACAAACAAAAACAACAAATAATCTCACTTCTAAATCAAATACAATATATTGATTTCAGAAACCTTAAATGATGTAAAAACAAATCATATATGTATCACAGATAACAACTAATCAAGCAACAAATCACGTAATCATTTCTTAATAGGTGAGAGAGTAGCCTCGATTTCCTTAGTTTTCCCTGGATGACACATCAGTTTTCTTTATTTCATTTAGTCTTCCTATAGTTTCTCCGCTTTGAAGGGTGTTATTCCAGTTTTTTCTCAACTTTTCTCCATGTGACTTACGCCTTTCTCAAATGTTCAAATGAGGCAATTGTATCTACTGGTGAGTAGCGATGAATTTTCACCACATCAAAAGGCTTTTTTTATTAATGGGTTCGAGGTGATATTCCACCCGAGGACATGTATTCCCTATCCCTCTCTGGTTTCCACTCCGTATGATACTATGATCTAAAAAATAAAACACACAAGACCAAACTACCCTCGTCCGCAAATTAAACAATCCTCCTAAGCCAGCAAAGTATGAAAACAATACATTAAGTTCACAGAGTACCTTTAAATTATTGCCAAATGTCACCCAACTTGTTTCCCATATGACCCTTTATTAATTAAAACCTTCTCACTACTAAAATCCCCACAAACAACCCACAAAACCCCTAAATTAACACACATCAAAACAACTTCTTGAATCCTTAACTCTTTCAACCAATTTTTCACTATTTCAATCAATTCACAAACAACACATAATATAAAGATTCATCTTTTCTTCATCACAAGCTGTAAAACAAAGATCAACCCTAAACAATGCTCAATATCTTCAACAAAAACCTCCGGCGACTCTGCTCAAAGCTCCGGTGGCCGGTGCGCCGCCGTGCAAAGCCCAAAGTCATCATCAAGAGGTTCAGAAAGTCAAACTCTAAAGGTCAAGATTCATCAATCACAAATGGGTCAGCGACAATTCACCCAAATAATCATTTGGGTGTTTCAAAATCTGAAAACCCAATTCGAATTGCAACGTTTAATGCTGCTTTATTCTCCATGGCACCAGCAGTTCCAGAGTTAACTAAAAAAGCTTCAAGCTTTGACTATGGCGAAGATGATAAAGATTACACAAAGGTAACCTCTGATTCTTCAGTTTCTTACGGTAATTCGAGATCAAAATCAATGGTTGATCGACCCAAAAGTATATTGAAACAATCACCATTGCATTCAAGCTCCATGAGTAGCTCAGAAACTCAATCAAAACAGCAGAAATTTGCAAAGTCAAAGCTGAGAGTGTCTATTAACTTACCTGATAATGAGATCTCATTGAGGCGAAGTGGGCAGTTGAGCTTTGTTTTAGATGAAAACGAAACTGACCCGAGTTCGAAAACGAGTAGTCCTAAGGGTATAAGCAAGATTTTGAAAGGAAAGGGTGTTTTGAGATCACAAAACAGTTTTTCTTCAAGAGAAGTTGAAAGTCAAAGGGGAAGTTATCGGTCAACGAAGACTGTTCTTGAGGTTTTGAGAGAATTGGATGCAGATATACTGGCTTTACAGGATGTAAAAGCTGAAGAAGAAAAAGATATGAAGCCATTGTCTGATTTGGCTGCTGCTTTGGGTATGAATTATGTTTTTGCAGAGAGTTGGGCACCTGAATATGGTAATGCAGTGCTATCGAAATGGCCGATTAAACGATCCAAGGTTCAAAAGATTTTTGATGATTCTGATTTCAGGTATGAGTTTTCACACTTTTGTTGAATAAGATGGTGTTTGAATGAGTTAGTTTTTATGAATAAGAACAGAAGATTATCTGAATAATCAGTTCTTAGTGTTTTGTTATCTACCACTGCTTAAGATTATGCAGTTGTTTAAGTTATTTTTTGAGTAATTAGGGTGATACTATGATAATTTAATAGACTAATTACTTTCTTAAATTATCATACTATGTTAAAACAATCAACACGAAGAAATATGCTGAATACAACTTCAAGCAGTAAAACTGTAAAAGCATTTTCAAGTCTTAGATTTTTATTTATCAGATGATTTTAAAAAGTTCTTTAAAATTTTGATATTAGTTGGATGATTTTAGTTGCGAATTATATTAAAAATTTTATTATATTTGGGGAGGGTATTAAATTTCTATGCCTACTATATACATATTTTGATTTTTCCTACTATTTCGTTTTTATTTGTCTCGGACGTGTTCTTTTTTTATTTCGCGTTGTGACAACGTACCCTTGTCTTGCGCTTTTGACTACCTAGTGATTTATTACATTTGATTACTGATTATTGAACGTCACACTATATCTTTTAATAAATGCAGAGAATCAAAGAAAGATTATTTTGATTATTGCATGGTTTCCTGTTCACACAATGTTGTTTAAGTAATAATCTTGTCAATTTAATAATTAATTTTTTTTATGAATAAGAAAGAGAAGATAAATGTTTGGGTTCAAAATGTTTGGGTTCAATCATGGGTTCCCTTGAGGGGACCATGGCACCTCTTTTCCAAAGAAGCAAAAGTTTACTATAATGTGAAAAGCCATAAATGGATCCTCCAAATAGATATAGTTCTTCAAACAGATAACATATGTTAGAGGGAAATTTCATTCCATTTACATGAAAATGTATCAACTTAGATTATACTTCATCGGTTTCGTGTCAAAATAATTAAACGAGAAAAAGTTAGCCATAATATAATCGAGTCAAAGCGTTTTTTTGTTCACGAGAACCTGTTACCAGTAAACTCACAAGACCCGTCAATACCCTGCTAAAGGATTTAAACTTTAGCATGTGTTTATCGCTGCACCACCCCTTGAATGTGGCCTTCAAAGTGTTTTACTGGTTTTCTTGATTGCTTTACTCATATAACTAGATCATTATTATTACAATAGTAGTCTAACACTCTAGCTATATTTGATGTCTTAATTATTTATAGAATTACAGAAATAGACAAAAAAATATGTCATCAATTTCCATTTATGTATGAATGTCATTTATTTTCTCCACAGTTTGATGTTGATATTTGAAGCATTTTAGTAATGACAGTTTTTCTTGTGGTCCGTGAATCCATGGTTTTCTTTACGTGGATGGAGTCTCTTGATCGAATTAGTTCCGGGTTTGGTATGATAATTTATAAACAAAGAGTCTGTAATTGTTTACATTTTTTAATGATACTGATTTAGGTATTATGTGATTGACGTACTTAACTGTCTATGATATGTTATAAAAAATACTTCTGATGGTTACAATTAGCCAAATTTACAATGATCCGGACGTATCTTGTAGGTTTTGTTTGGCATAATGTTTGATGCTTCAAATTTAAGTTTTTTCTTGATTTTTTATGAAAAAAGCTGGATAAATTATAGAAAGAATTTGTATAAAACTGAAAAGATTATATTATGAGATTGAAATCTTGTGATTGATTTGATTTAGTGAAAGACAATAGCTGCCATGAGATTGCATATGAGGTTGACTGGTTTGGGTCAAAGTGAGTGGGTCGGGCTGGCTCACATGTAGTCTATAAGTGGCAAAATAAGTGGGTCAGGCTGGATTGGGTAACGGGTCAAACCTGTTGTTCTTTTATTACGGGTCATGTCTTTTTTGTCCAAATTTTGTAAAATTTAATAAAAAATACGAGTACAAAAACTTTCTTACACAATAGTGATCTAACTTTTTGAATGAAATGATTTAGAAGGTTATATGCATTATAAACATGTTTTAGACTTCTAGGGGTGTTTCCAACTCATTTGAGATCTTTTCTTTTTAGCTGAAGTACTGTTTGGCCCAAAAAAAATAAAACACAACACCCAAATCAACCGATTTATATGGATGTCACCTCCAGTGACTTATATTATAGTATGAGAGGTTACATTAACATCAAGAAATGTAAATAACGTTTTTAGTTAATGTATGCAGGAATGTTTTGAAGGCAACGATTGATGTTCCCCAAACTGGAGAAGTTGATTTTCATTGCACTCTTCTTGATCATCTTGATGAAAATTGGCGAATGAAACAGATAAATGCAATAATCGAATCTAATGACAGACCACACATCTTAGCAGGAGGTATAAACTCTCTTGATGAAACAGACTACTCACCTGAAAGATGGACCGACATTGTTAAGGTGCGTTAAAATCCATCCCTCGGGTCAAACCAGACTGATGCACAAACACTTTTTATACATATTATAAAGTTTATTATACATACATTAATGTTTTTTATGACCACATAAACAGTCCTAACAATAATAATGCATTGTGGATGAGTTTTAACCTATTTGACCCGTTTTTGTTTTAGCCTTTTGATTTTACCTGTTTACAACTTGAATCAACCCATTCATGTTCTTTCAGTACTATGAAGAAATGGGAAAACCGACACCAAAAGTTGAAGTGATGAAGTACTTAAAGGACAAACAGTACAGTGACGCTAAGGATTGTGCAGGCGAATGTGAATCTGTGGTCATTATCGCTAAAGGCCAAAGTATGAAACTTTTACTCTGTCTCCTAAAGATTATGGTTCTTGTTTCCTTCGCGTATCTTAAAAATAATAACTTTGATTATTTAACGCAGATGTGCAGGGTACTTGCAAATATGGTACAAGGGTAGATTACATATTGGTGTCCCCTGATTCTCCCTACAAGTTTGTTCCTGGTTCATATATGGTTTTATCATCAAAGGGTACTTCTGACCATCATATAGTCAAAGTTGATGTAACTAAGGTAGATGAATCTGGTCAACAACCGTACATTAGGAGGCCACAACGACATCCTAAACAAAAGGTTGTGAAGATTATGAATTCTAATTCATCAAAAGGGGTGTGGAAAATGCAAACTTTAGACAGATAGTAGTTATACTGATAGTTAAGTGTATACATTAGTGTACTTATACATATATCGCATGTGTGTTTTTGGTTGGAATGAGCTTTGTGTTTGTTTAAGGGTGAGGAAGATGCAAATTATCTTAACCATGTGAAAATTTATGTATTTGTGCATTTTATTTATGATTTGATATATTTTTTTGTTTTCTGATTTTAAGAATCGAATATATTTGATGAATTGTCCACAATGATGTGCCCTTTGGTCCCAATTTAATATGAGATTGTGACTTGCCTAGCATGTGACAATTGCGAATGGTGTTCTAGTCTTTTTTTTGTCATGTTCAGTCATTTATATCTTAAGAGTAGATAAAGTTACTTAAATTGTTGAGATTATGTGATTATGATTGTTTCAAATGATAACTCATGTGATAAAGTAGTTTGGCTTGATACAACTCGTTTTTTCATTAGGCGAGTACGATTTGAAGAGCCTCGGCTCGGCTGCAATACACGTTATGCAAACATTAGCCAATTAAGGCTTAGCTTCAATACATATATACTTAAACTATATATAATGTTCTCTATTACCTTAGGCCAATTAATAGTGTTTTTGTTAATCAAAACATGTTACAATGCGTCCCTAGATGTTAGAGTATGTATTTTTTTTGTTATGATGTCACAAAATTGGGTTTGGAGATCAAAAGCTCATAAAAACTCATTTTGGACATGATATGAAGGCGTAAGATTGTGAGTCCTTGTAGCCAAGGTTCATCCGATGTGCGAATCTTGACGGTCAATTTGGTTCGACGCATACCATATAACCCTCAAGCTTAAACCTGAAATGATAACGTTCTATAAAAAGTATATCAAATCGACTAAAACTAGAACCCTGTAGGTGCAAATATGGGACTTGTAAAAAGTTGGCTGCCGATTATTGAAAAATTTAAAGGCAAATTATCTTCGTGGAAGGCACAAACATTATCATTTGGTGGGCGATTAACACTAGTCAAAGAGGCGTTAGGGAGTTTAACTATGGTTTGGTCTCCATGGGTTCCGCTGAAAGTTAACTCCTTTATGTGGAAGGTGAGATTAAATAGAATCCCATCAAAAGAGGCTTTGGTTGGTTTCCCTGCCTACAACGGTTTGCAGCTTCTGTTTTGACAATTCAGAATCGACAGATCATATTCTCTTGGCCTACCCTTTAGCGGCTTGTATATGGGCAAGAATTTATTCTTGGTGTGGTGGTCCATGGTCCATCGTCCTCTATTAGGCGACATCCATGCAGTCTCGAATGAAAAACTAAAAAAGGTGTTAAATTGTATATTGTTGGCGACATGGTGGTTCATTTGAAAAGCTCGGAATGACTTATTTTTAATGGCAAAATGATGGAGATTGAAAAGGCGGGAGAGGAAATAAAAGTAAACTCGTATTGGTGGATAAAATATAGGTCTTCGTTAAAGAATATCGATTGGGGGATGTGGTGTAATTTTGCTTTTATGTCTCGTTGATGTACTTTGTGCTCTAGCACCTTGCTGGTAAAAAAAACATGCTACGGGTGGTTTTAGAGGTTGAAGAGTATAGCTTAATTATACTATGGATTCAGGGCCTAATTCAGATTCCAAGTTCGCATTCAAATTCATATATTTCAGAAACTCTTAATTACCTTATTTTCATTAAACTTTAAGCACTTACAAACTAATAGAACCATAATTATTGCATAATGTTACAAGGATTCGAACACAATAACAATAAATGAATATTACAGTACAGGAAGACTTCGTGCCACACCATGCGATCTTCACATTCTGGCACCGTAAGTTGATTAGATTTACTTGAAACAATAAAGTAACCTTATATGTAGTTACAATAGTGGATATATATATATATAAATAATACTAAAAAGTAACTTAGATGGACACTTGATATATTTTTAGGCCCCTAAGTTTATTTTTTATGTCTTTCTCTCATCTTAAATAATTATCTAAATTAAGAAATATTAAATAATTTTAATTTTTTTAATAAATTAAGAAAGATGTATTTTTATTAATGTTATTTCTAGAAAACAATTTTTTATACAATTAAATTTTTTTTTCTAAAACATCTAGCTTTTTCTAAAATATAAAATAATATAAAATTGGTATTTTTAAAAAGTAATTTTTTTATAAACTAAAAATAATTAAAATTAGAAGTTATAATAAAAAAATTAAAAATAACATTTTTAATACGTTTTTTTTTTTGAAAAAACTGTTATCTTTTTTTGGAAAGAAAGTTTAAAAACAAAAGTTTAAAAATTAATATCGTTATTTTATTACTATATAGTTAGTACCATCATATCTTATTTTAGATTATCATTTTATACTTTATAAAATTTTATTATATTTAATATTTAATTTTTTCAACTCGTATAATACATTAAATAAATAATAATCAACAACTAATCAGAGATATTATAAACATTTATAGCCCGATCCAAACCGATTCAATACTATATATCTATATTTGATTACAGAGTCAAAATAATTCAAAATTGATCTAATTATTGCACATAACTTTTCAGTGTATATTATTCAAATCTTAATTTCTTCATACTAATATCCTCACACCCACTCAATATCTAGCTCACGATTTGACCCCTCAAAAATATTTCTTTTAAGTCTAAAAAAAGACAGTTTTCTTTGATTGAATATTTTGCTATGACAATAAACAAAAGTTAAGGTCAATATCTGTCAAGTGTCGGTTTATACTAAAATAAGCTTATTTTTACGCATGATCAGATTTATGACATCTTGTCACAAGTTGAGAGTAAAGATGTATTGAAGCTTTTAGCTTTAGATAATGAGTGTAAACCTAATAATGTTACTACAAATGTAGTTTACAAAGATGTTTTTGCTCATTTGTGACCTTATAATCAAAAGTTGTTATGTCTTATTTAATATATAATACACTTGATTTTATTTTTATTTTTATGTTATTTAATAATTAACTCTTCATACTTCCGTGTAATACACGGGTAACTAAAGCTAGTATATGTATAAACCGTTGAAACCAACCGAACATGTCAAAACTAAAACAGGTCGACAGGCCTGGCTCGTTTGAAATTTATGTAGTTTGGTTCACAGTTAGGTTTTGATAGGTTGATGGTTTAACGGTTTGATTGACTGTTTGGAATTCGAAACTCGTTATGTAAACGGTAAAACTGAAGTTTAGAATTCGAAACTCGTTATGTAAACGGTAAAACTAAACAAACCATTTTACCTTTGATATTTATTTATTTTTCATATTGGAATATAAAGTTGTCGTGTTGTGTATTATCTTCATGAACACTTTTAATTATGCTAAAGTTTGAATGCAAACTATCCATTTGTAAAAAAAATTATCGGTTCAAACCGCTAACTAACTAAAAGCAGTCAATCCATCCGACTAACCTAACCTAACATAACTGATTTGGTTTGTCGTTTCGTGAAACTGTGGTTGGCGGTTCGATCCAGAACTTCCACCAAAACCAACTTAACCGTACCGTAAACTCCCCTCGGTTACAATGTCACATTGTTACAATATGAGCTGGGAGAGGCATAGTAGGAGCCATCACCCAAACTCCTTTAGTGTTAAAAAATATATATACAATAAAATCATATAGAAACAGATCAAAGAAGTATTAGCATGACAAATCAACACGGCCCTACCCATTTTCACCGTAAATTCCAACCCTACTCGTAGAATTTTTTGAGTTGTCATATCTAACCCGTTTAATAAACATGTTGTATTTGGGTTGACATGTTTAACTCGTTTAATAAACCAGATTGACCCGCCAACCAATTTACAACCCGTTTATCCCATTTATTTACGACTCACCAACCTCTTTAACACGTTTACAACTTGATTACAATCCAATCCAACCCATTTGAATCATTTAGATAAATGGGTTAAACAAGTCGTGTTAGGGTTGTATGATTTTAAGTCTCTCCGGATTAGATGTCTTTGACGCAAATAAATATATGGGTAATGGGGTCGTGTAATAGAGATAGGGAGAGAGAGAGAGAGATACCATGGTGATAAATTCTGGTAAATCAATTATTAATGGCAGCTTGTATCTGCTCCAGAGTTCTTCCTTTTGTTTCAGGAACCATCACGATAATGAACAGGATACCAGCTAAGTTTATAGCTGCATATACAATGAAAGTACCTGAAAAGGCATCCATAAGATGTTGTTAATACGATAAACTTTAAGAACACTCGAAATCATGAAGTATTTATGAAATCGTTAGGTTTACCGTACGAACTCCAGCTTAAGAGAAAATTGAAGGTGAATGATACAGCCCATGCACCGAACCAGTTTACAAGCGTTGCTAGGCCTCCAGCAGCACCCTTGATGTTTATTGGGAATATCTAAAGATGCAGGATATTGCTAAATTAGAGAGGGAAGTTCAAAAACTGTTAATGTGAAAATGGGTCGATTTTGGTTATATATTGTTGTTGACGGGTCAAATGAGTAAAACTAGAACTTTAAGCTAGAAAAAAAGCTGGTCAAACATAATCAATGTTTACAACGTCTTTTTAGTTTTTGATATAGTGGTTTGAATTTTTAATAATAATTTCCATAATCATTGTTATTTTATTAATTATTAGTTACAAATATTTCTCCGCTTGGAGTGGACAATTTCGAAACAAGATTACCTGAAAGTTGGGTCGATTTGGGTTATATTTATTATTGAGGGGTCAAACTAATAAATTTGAAAAACAAAACAACTAAACAAGAAAACAGTTTAAACTAACAATCTCCCAAATAGTTCAATTTGTAGAAAATGGATAGTTATTTAAATATACTTTTTGTAATCATATTTGACTATTAATTAGTCACAAAAATACAAAAAACCAAAAAAAGGATGGTCTTGTATCAACCCGACCCACGCTAAAAATGTATACCTGAACCCATTTTGAACTAGGGTACCTAAAGGAGAAAATTGTATTGATGTTAAAGTATGTACCTCAGACATGATAATCCATGGAACTGCTCCCATTCCTGCTGAGAAAGAAGCTATATACAACTGCATTCAGGAAACAAGTAAATTACCGATATTTATTCATAGCTAGGTTATGTAAATGGTATGTATTTACCAGTATGCCGGTTACAGCTAGCGCTGGTGCTGCCTCTAGTTCTATTTCGTAAGTCTGGTGCACAAAATGAATGTTAGACCACAAACATTTCAAGTGCTCAAAGCCAATAAGGTACTCCGTCCAAACATTAATGTAAAATATCAATCAAGAATACCTCGAACTAGATACTCCAAAATGCCAAAATTGGCAGGCCAGGTGGGTTTAGTGACGAATCAAACAAGTAATTTCATATAGTTCAAAATGGGTCATGTCATGTTGGGTTGAACCAAAACGCTTTTTGTCCAAAAACTTTAACTTTTTCATAATATTTAGCGTGTCAAGTAGGATATCAAAATTAGTTTTTTCAATAATAATCTAAATTTTTGAATAAAATTATTTAGGAGATTTTGGGCATTAAATAGACACCTTGTGTGACTTTCAACACATTTCCTTTTAAGCTAATTTGTTTTGATTTTACTATTTTGACCAGATAGAGAAGACATCACCCGAACCGACAAATTCACAAGTAAATGGATCCAGATTGCCACCTTCTAGACTCTAACCATTAGTAATCAATACAAACTACTAGCGGCATTTATATTAGTTCACAAGATTCATCTGAAGTCTAGTGTTATATTTGTTCTGGGATAGAGGGATTAGAAATCTAAAGAAAGGTTCATTGTCTTAAGATCACCTTCAAGTAGAATGAAATTGCTGTTAGTAAACAACCGGTGACCAGTCCAGCTCCTGAAACCTTAAAATGAATTGGTATTAAAAATAAGGCCTTGAATAACGATTGCAATGGATTGTTAGTATGAACACTAAAATATACCAGTAACAGTGGCTTTCTACCGGCTTTGTCGACAAACAGTGCATTTAGTGCAGTAATAATGACCTGCAAAAAGTTGAAGTATAAGGAGATATAAACACTTATTAACAAGTAATTTGTCTAGATAAGGGATTCCAGATTAAAAGATCATGTAATACAACTTTCATATAACCTGAAGAATCGCATAGATAATTGTTCCAATATCAGCAGAAAATCCTGAAAGGTTATACATCAATGTTAGTGAATATGTTTCAAGTAATTATGGTAATTCAACATTTTATGAATGAGATGATTTGTGTTGTAGGTTGTCCCTAACATGTCGAATGAGTCAAATCAAATGTGTCAGCTAAATATGAAACATGTCAAATAGGTCGAAAGTCTCCAAATTGTACTTTTAGTTCTTAGAGCCTCTAAAATAGCTCCTTTCTAAAAATGAAGATCACCACTGTAATAACAAAGGTTTTTATAACCAAAACTAATACGTTAACTTTTCATAAAAAAATGGATAATAACATTTCACAGGCAAGCCCATACGACCCAACCCACTTGTGCTAAAAAGTAAAACAACTAGTTTCAAGCCAATCCTATTTTGACCCATGACCCGATTGGTCTGACTCATCACTTCTACTCCATGCGGATGCACTATATTTAAAATGATGGATGAAAGCCTGAAGTACAGTAAGTTTCAGATTTTATACCTGCAGACTCAAAGATGCTGCTTGTGTAGAAACAGATTCCATTGATTCCTCCAAATTGTTGACAGACCATTAGTCCAACTCCAATCTTCCCGATATAAATGGTAACAAAAAGGAAGAGATACTAGAATTATGAAATGCCAGAATTGTCAACTAAAGATCTGGTCAACAAAGAATTGATAAGATAAAACTTACAGTGACTGATCGCAAATATCTTCTTTGAAACAGATCAAATACTTTGGTTTTAGGGAGCTTTTGTAGTGTTTCAATATAATCCTACAAACAGTTGCCAAACCTCATTAATAAACCACAAATTATTTTAGAATTTTATTATATAAGAAAGAATGTTAAGAGCTTTGAAATGTAAACCTGGATTTCATCTGCCTCCTCAGATACATCAGCATCCTTCCCTCTAAGTTCTCTTAGGGCAGCTTCAAACTCTTTTTGTTTTCCTATCTTTGCCTGCATGCATTGCCAAAAATAATTTCTAGAAGTTCTTTTTTTGGTAACCATGAGAACCCGTTACATATAAACTCAGGGACCCTACCAATACCCTACTAACCAATAGGAACAGGTAAATCAACCGGTGGAAGCACCTCTCTAGAGGGGTTCAAGCGCCTAACATTGCGCCGCCCCCTTGAAGGTTAGAAGCTTTTCATAAAGATAAACATCACAATACATCATATTTTCTTCCAAAACTTACCAGCCATCTAGGAGATTCAGGAACAAAAAACAGCCCCACTAATAGAACAGCACAAGGAATCAATCCTGCAACCAAATCACTAGAGTCTGTCACCTAACAAGGTTTAATTAGATGCTTTCTTTTACTTGTTTTTCAAGGTATAAGTATGATATGCCATTATAGGGTGTTTTCATATTTCCTTTTCGTCAACAGCAATAAAAAGCGGTTAGTTTGATTGTTAAAACCTGTCAAAGCCAAGATCCTCCATGTTAGCACCGTTCCTATAATAAAGGCAACCGACACCCCTGTGCATATCATTAGCTGCAGAATAGGTAGGAGCTCAGAATTATCTCAAACATCTCATATACAGACTTTTTAAGTGCACAACTTGTGTATGATAGAGATTTTGTATAGGAAATCCAAAAACTATTGTCATTGAAACCTGATTTGCAGCTGTTAATGCACCTCTTAAATGTTTGGGTGCTATTTCAGCAATGAACACGGGTACCTTGCAATACAAACATACATATATCAGTCTACTCAGAAATGTATCATGTAAATAAAAACAATCACATAAGTTTAACCAACTTGGACTTGAACTTTGGGTAGACTGACGTACCACATACGAAAAGACACCCATTCCAAATCCTGTTGCTAGTCTTCCAATATCCAAAGGCAGAGACCCCTTTTGTAATAAAAAGAAACTGTATGATCATTCCATGTCAAATTGAAGTATGCTTGCTTAATTAACTTTATGACTAAAAAGTTATGTACCTGAGCAAAATAAATTGCTAGCCACCCTGCTGTACAGAAAGCAGTTGATATTCTCAATGCCTGTTTCCATTGTCAAGTGAAGAATTTGGTTGTTTGAACTTGCAGTGAACTAGAACGTAATCCAAAAAAAAAGGTTGATAATGTGGAATATAGCCTTAGCTTACCCCTTTGCGACCAAATAAATCGGCCATGGGTCCGCTTGCAATTGCACCGATCATTGCCCCGAATGTCAGTATGGACCCAAACAATGAATACTGTGAAGAAGACAATAGAGGTCATTGCACAAAGTACAGTAATGAGTTAAAGAAAGAGAATAAAGGTCTTTTATATGATTGTGCTGACTCCAGTTCTAGGATGCAGCATGCTTTTAGATCTTGTCAGTGTTGCTTTTTCAATTTTTAACTCAGAAAGCAGATTGAACATTTTCTACCAAACTTCACACGTGTCTTAGGGTGCGTTTTGTTCGTGGATATTATTTGAAAGTATTAAATTTGGAATTTAAATTTGTAAAAGGATCTGGAATTTAAAAGAATTAGAGTCGATCAAAGGAATTTGAATTTGTAATGCATTTTTGGTTAACAAAACAATCATAAAGGAATTTATCACTCATGCCATCACCTACCGCACCGCCCCGCTGTCACTGACCCTCGCCTGCCACTACCACCCCCACTTACCGGTCACCACCATGCCACATCCTGCCATTAGCTGCCGGTGGCAGGGGAAGACGAGGTTGGCGGTGGTGGTAACGAGGTAGTACAATGGTGGTGGGGTGGCTAATGGCGGTGGTGGGGTGGTTGGCAGGTCAGCAACGAGGATGTGGCGGTGCAAATTTGAGGGAATTAATTCTAACTCCATTTCCAATTCAGTTCCCAATCGACCATGTTAAGAATGTAGTTCGGTCTAAATTCTGCGAGCCAAACACGTTAAAAAATAGAATTCAAGTTCCACTTCCATTGAATTCCCACAAACCAAACGCAATCTTATCAGTTTTTGGATAAGTTAGCCATTTCCCTTGTCAAACAATAATTTATTTCTTTCCAGTCATGTCCATTTCTGGTACGGTTACTAGTCTCTATCGTCATTACTAAATACAACCACCCTCATTCTCATTTATTCATTTCAATTTCATGTTGGGTGTTCTAAATTCTTCAAATTAAATATGCTCATTTCTGACCATGCAACCAAAAATCATGTAACACAGATACAAAACCTGTAGGGAACATAAGCTTGTTGCATAAACTAACCTCTGCAAGAGACAGATTTAGCTCTTCCCTGATAGCAAACTGCGTGGGTGACGAATAACCCGCCTGAAAAAATCAAAATTCTAGCAAAATCACCATCATCTGAACAAAATTCCTAAAAATAATATACATATGAAGAAGATAATCTGAAATCATCATCATCATCATCATGATCATCACTTACACATGATCCAAATGCAAAAGAACCACAAACAGCAACAAATGTGCTTAAATACACCATGAAATTATTCTCTTTCCCCTTTTCATCTAGATCTACCAACGGAGCTCTCATCATCTCAGTGGTTTCTGTTTGCTCTACATCCTTTTCAATAGCCATAACAGCAGAATCTACAGAACATTAATCAAAAACTCAACCTCATAGTAACTAAAAACGCTCAAAAATCTGCATAAACAAGTAAACAACAGTAGCTCTTGAGATTCACCACACCTCAAACCTAACCAGATATCTTCAACAAATCAACAGTCCTTACTGTTTCAAAGCAACTTCAACAATCAACTCCACAATTCAACACAGATTTCGATCGATTTCGTTCAACAACAAGTCATCAGATCTCAATTTCAGCACAGAATTCGAAATCAAAACCTGCAGATCATGCGATTCAAAGCGATTGAATAGCAAACGTGAAAATCAACAGATTAATGCATGTTTTTGATCGTATGAATTGAACGTACCTTTGATGGCACCGGTGGATTAAAGTATGAATCGTTAGGGATTGTAGCAGTAGTCAGTTGGAGAACGTATGTGAGTAAATAGCATGTGTTAGTGCAACTGTCAATAATGGTGACTGATCGATGGTGTAGAGGAAGACGATTGATAAGTTGGCAACTTGTGCTAGATATTTTGTTTATATTATATAGTCAAATATAATCTTAAAGAGGGATGTGTTTGTCTTATAGCGTGTGATAGGATGATAAAGGAATTTTATAAAATGTTGTGCTAATTGTGTGGATATAGTGTTGTGAGGGTTGGATCGGACTTGTCCGATCAAAAATCGTCATGGCTACCGATCTGATCAGGTGTAGTTAGTTTTGGAGGCATTGAACCGATCGGTTTATCTTGACTCGGCTGTTGGACCCAGTTGAACCGGGGGTTGGACCGGTTGGATCGGTTTTTTTAATATATTTTTAAATTTTCAGTGTCTGAATATGGTTTAGCACTTAATGGTTCGGACTGTTTGTTTCACGAGTAAATGTCTGAATGGTTCAGACATTTACATCTGAATGGTTAAGCATTATACTGAGTCTGAAAGATTAAGACCTATTATCTGAATTGGACAAACATTTGCCTTTGAATAGTTAAGCGATATATTAGCTCATAATGGTTCAGACCTCTTAATGGTTTGGCACTTAATCATTCAGAAATTGTCAAACAACCCCTTAATTGATACTCATAGCAACAATCTCATAGCCCGAAGGCCAAAGGTAAAATAGAATCCACACTTAGTCTTTGGTTCAAGACAACTCTATTTAATTTTTCTACGAAATCTCACGTTTAGAGAAGAAAATGTGTTCAATATGAGGTTTAAAATCCTTAAACTCGTTAGTTTATCTCTTCCACTTGAAAGTTTTTAACTTTCAAATTCCCTTTACTCTGTCATCTTTTTCATTGTTCTATCACTTTTAACCAATCATTATGAATATATGCAAATCAATCATAGAAATGGACAAATGATACTATCAAATTAGGCACAAAATCCACGTGCCATATAAGGAATCAGAACATTTTGTTGTATACTTTCTAGTTCAAGGTTTGTGTACCTACATTTTCACTTAGATCTTCAAAACATAAATTCTTATCATCTTTGTTTCGACATCGTGAGTCAATAAAATTGCTCATTAGAATGCTTGTTTTGGGTATAATGTTCTACCATGGTTAAAAACTTATCGTTAAATTCAAATCCATTGAACCCCCCATTTTTTAAAGCAAACCACTCGTTTCGCATGAAACTTTTAACTCCACAATTGATCACTTCTAATCGCACGTTAAACACTTTAAATACATTTAATTAGGTACAACTTATCGTTTAAAATCAACACCTGACAATAATACTATCCAATCCATCAAGTTGACTTTTTGAGTCCAATTTAGCTTAAACATATATTTTACAAAAAATTATCATTTTCACGTATTAACGTCACATCTTGATTAAAACTCATGTGAATTTAGTAAACTCTTACAATTAACGATGATTAAATACCATTTTTTATAACTAAACCATATATTAGATAAATTTTAGTCTAATTTCCTTCATAACACATATAGCTAAAATTTTCTGTTAAACAATTGCAAACAAACAAACATACATACTTAGTAAAAATTTCACTTAGACAATTGAGTTATGTTAATGGACTCCACCAAGACATAAAACCCATCATTTAAAAAAAATAAGCATAAAACCCACCAAAACCGGTTCTAACAATTTGTTAGCTATAACAAATAATTAAACTTGTGCGAAGGTCATACTAATTTTTTCTGTATCATTTCAATTTTATCGGACGGAAGGTTGGGTTCAATGGCAAAGCCATTTGTAGTTACAGTGGTAAAGCTACTCTACAGGTCAATGGTTCGATCCTCACGTATGGGTGGTTGGTGTAAATTGGTTGCGTTGTTGAATTAGAAGTAGGTTGGATTAGTATGCGAGTTGTTGTTTTTAAAAGAAAAAGAAACTACATTGATCTATCAATTAATAACCACCAATTATGATGATGTTAAGTTGTTAATTAAAGACCATATAGATCAACTTCACAATCTAGCAATGGGCTCATATGGTTGCTCAAATTCATCGAATTAAAGGATTATGGTGAAAGAAACATTTCAAATAGATTTCTAACGAATCCATATCCAAGCAATTAGTTTAATAATTAATTTGAAACTTCAATCCGAGGCCAAAATTTGGTTTTTGCATAAACCACCTTGATATTTTTGTTTTCAAGGTCATCGTCAACTTAATGTGACACAATTTTAGTATCGAAGGATATTTTATGTTTGATTTAGCCAACTTCACTTCTTGAAATCATGGTTAGGAGATTTTAAAGACAATAAACATTTATACCGAAAATCATGATTATATTTTAGTCCAATTTAATAACTAAAACGAGTAAGGTCAGTATATCATGAGCATAAATATATTATTACAATACGAGATTTGATGTATCTCATATATTACATCCACAATAGAAATGCTATAAACAATAAAGATAGCTGCATATAATTTTATTTTTCTTAGAAGTTATTGTCATGAGTACTAATGTTTGTAAAAATAAAATTAAATAAATTTCATTTAAATTATTAAATAGATTGTCTTTGAATGGCAAAACATTCATTTAAATTATTAAATAGATTGTATTTGAACGGCAAAACAAATGACTATAAGAAAACCTCATTGATTCTAAACATAAGATCTAAAAGATCAAAAGTTTTAATCATCACACTTATACCTTTAAATCAGAAAATCAATGATAACCAAGTATCATACTAGTTTAGTATATTCACTTAATATTCATTAGTAACCAAGTATCCTACATATTTTACCACAGTCACTTAATATTCACCAGGTTTCCACTCTTTTGATTTTTCCTTTTAAGTATTAAAATTTTTTAAATTAAACGCCCCAAATGAAACATATAAATCTTTGCTTTGTTCAATAGAATATGTTTTAAATTCAACTTGAAGTGAGACTTACCAGTGAAGAAAAAAAATATTAAATAACTATCAAGTTTTATAACTTTCAACTTAAGTTAATACGAATAAAGATTCACACATATTTTATTTATATAACTAATTTTTAAAATTTTTGATATGCATAAAAAATGTTCAATTTGAGTTAGGGGCTGTTTGGTTGGGTTTTAATGACTCGGTCAGACATTGATGTTTGGTTGGGTTACATATGATTGAGAATATATGTCTGACTGACCACTTATTAGGTCAGACATGAGTTTATATCTGACCAAACTTCTTTGGTTGGGTTCCCCTTCATCGCCGGCCCTCACCAACAGCACCACCAGAAGGCGCCACCAAACAGCAGCAGCCACCATCAGCACCTTCAGCGCACCACCGGCACTGATTAACTTGCTACCACTACAAATACAGTCGCCACCGTCAGTTAGGGTCAATTGGGAGCGATATTATATGCTCGGAAAACGAAGGAGGCTCCGGCGAGAGGGCAGTGGTTTCAAAAGGGCGGTTGCCACCTCTCTCGCCACCACATCATCCACCATCGAATCATGTTCAGCCCATGATTTCAACCCCCAGTTTTCACCATCAATCAACAGTCCTTAAAGCATCAACAACAACAACAACAACATACAACAATATGAATGAAAAATGACCAAAAGTCCCTTTTCAAACACACACACACACCATATCTCTTTGGGCGATGAAGATGTTGTTATCTGCATATGGTTTTTCCGAGCATAAGTCACCGGAGGTTGTGTGAAAGTCGGCCCGAGTCTTGGCGGGGCAACCCGAACCGTGGTGCAGCCATGTTGGTGTCCGGTCCACTTTTTCAGTTTCATATCTGCAGATCTGAGCCAAAATACGTCCCAAATTACGATCTGATTTTTTATCTGAACAATTTCACTCAGACGAAATGAGGCGATTTCAGAGGGGATGTTGAAACAAAATGGTTTTCAAGGGTTGTTGCCCTCCTCTGGTCAAGTCCGATTTTGACTTTCTGTTAGTCAAACGTCGTTCTTTAATGCCGATTGGTTCAGATATCCAACCAAACAGACTTAAACTGGTTCAACACTTATTGGTTCAGACCTCTTACTGGTTCAACACTTATTGATTCAGAAGTTGTCAAACAACACCTTAATCTGAATAAAGATTTACACACATTCTATTCATATAACTAATTAATTTTTTTTGTGATATGTACAAAAAGTTTTACAAGATTGTAACATCAAACAAAAGCTAAAAGAAGGAATGATTTTAAGTTTTAGCAGAAAAGACGATAAATTTGATTCCAACGAATGAATTTTTCTTTTCAATATCTCTTGTTTATCATTGTTCTATAGTCAAATACCCAATAGTGTAAAGCACAAGTCACAAACAACCTCAATAGCCATTTGAGGAGATTTGTCACACATACCATACAGGCATACACCCTCACAAGTGTCTCCATCAACACATTTCTTCATCTTCTACAAACAACAATCATCAACAACATCATCATAATTCATACAAATGTCTGCATAAGTCGCCACAGATCAACAATTCACCAAAACTCACCGATCGATTCGTATTTCTTCTCACAGGTAATTGCTACTTGTGTAGATCTCACCGAACAGAGCTCTTTTGTGGTTAAATTTCAGCTTATGATGTGATTTTCGCCTTATTGCCGTTGTAGTTTGTTGAATGTCTGGCGGTACAGTCGCCGGAGCGCCGATTCCAGGTCGCCGGACCACCGTTCGTGTGGTTGTGGTCGGTGATCGCGGCACCGGTAAATCTAGCCTGATCGCGGCAGCGGCGTCGGAGAATTTTCCGGAGAGCGTTTCTCCCGTTCTTCCTCCGACTCGTCTTCCGGCGGATTATTATCCTGATGCGGTTCCTGTTACGATCATCGATACGGCATCTAGGTTTGGATTGTGTATTGTTTCTCAACGATCTAATATGAATCGTTTATTTGATTGATTGGATTATGCGGTTGTCTATTATTTTTGTATGTGAAATTGTTAATGTAGTCTGGAAGGTAAAGCGAAGTTAGAGGAAGAACTGAAGCGAGCTGATGCGGTGGTATTGACTTATGCTTGTGATAAGCCGGAAACGCTTAATCGTCTTCAGACTTTCTGGATTCCTGAAGTTCGTCGCCTGAAGGTTTTCTATCGGTTCATATTCGGTGATATATGCATTTGATTGTTTGAAAGGAGATTGTGAGACTTCATTAATGTTTGTTGTGTTAATGTGCAGGTGAAGGCACCGTTGATTGTGGTTGGTTGCAAGCTAGACTTGCGTGATGAACACTATCCAGTGAGTCTGGAGCAGGTGATGGCTCCTATAATGCAACAGTTTAGGGAGATTGAAACTTGTATCGAGTGTTCTGCAGCTAACCTTGTCCAGGTATGTTAAGTGATATCAAGTTCTCAAGTCTTCAAGTTTAATAGTAGTTCTTACTGTAAAGAGGTGATTAGATTATTCAAGGTCGTGTTTTTCTGTGTTGCGGCTACCGTTCACACGAACATGTTGTTTTACTAGTCACTACCTAAATGGTCTACTTATTGCAGTATGCTGGGAATAATTACTTCCTCTTTTGTGAATGCTGAAGTTATAGTCTCATATATATCCTTTCTTCTTTTGAAGATCTCCAACAGTCTCATATATATCCTTTCTTCTTTTGAAGATCTCCAACTAAAAGCATTGTTTTGGTCATGTAACGTGTACGTCACTAGGCAATGTGTTCCATAGTTACACTAATAAAATGCAACACCCTTCTATTTGGCTTCTCATGTATGTGTGTTCCTTTCAGTGGACCTTTGTGAAAACGTCTATATTATAAAATATAAAGACAATTCCACCAGGTTGAGCTTGTTGTACTAGTTAAGTAAGATCATTTTTTGTGATGTGTTATATTTTATACCACATGCCTTTGGAGAAATTAGAATGTATGAGTTTTGTTTGCTGCATCATATTTAGACTACCCTCATCAGTCTTAATTTTTCTCTTGAGTAGATACACAAGCTTCTTTTATATTGTTTTGTAGGTACCTGAGGTGTTTTACTATGCACAAAAAGCAGTGCTTCATCCAACGGCCCCCTTGTTTGATCAAGAATCTCAAACTCTGAAGCCCCGATGTATAAGAGCACTAAAACGGATATTTATTCTTTGTGATCATGATATGGACGGTGCCCTAAATGATAGCGAGTTGAATGAATTTCAGGTAATTTTGTTCTGCTATCTTGCATAATAAGGAAGTTTTATACTTTCTCTTTATGATGAGGTCTAGATTGTCTTTTCAGTGATGGGGATCTGGCAATTAAGAGTAATAGTTTTATTTTTTGTAGACATGAAGAGCTAATTTTCTGTTTCTCATGACAGGTTAAGTGTTTTAATGCTCCTCTGCAACCTGCTGAAATAGTGGGTGTAAAGAGAGTTGTGCAGGAGAAGGTTCCGGAAGGGGTCAATGACCTTGGGCTTACCCTAACAGGATTCCTTTTTCTCCATGCCCTATTTATTGAAAAAGGTCGCCTTGAGACAACATGGACGGTCTTGCGTAAATTTGGTTATAATGATGACATTGAACTCCGTAAGGAGAATCTTCCAATTCCATCTAAAAAGGCTCCTGATCAGGTTATGCTCCTATTAACTGAAATAAAAGTTTGTTCATTTATATTCAGAAATTTGTGACGTTCACATGGTATATAGAGACTTCTGGTTGATGTGTCCATCCAGAAAACATGTTCTAGGAGGTCAATGACCAATTTTGGGTTATAGTGGAGTACTGCGTTTGTGGGAAATCCATTTTTGTCTTTTTGTAACTCTTGCAAATATAATATTTCTCAAGGAAACGTGAACAAATCGTGTTTCCATCATAAAATTGTGGTCTGTACCCATGAAAATGTTATTTAGATCTGTATGTATACCTAATATCTAGTTCTGCTGATATTGGAGATAATTAAAATATTAGAATCAGAAGTAAGTGTTAAATACTCTATTTAATAGTTATTTCTAACTGAAATGACTTGCCAAGATTTTATGTTAGCTGTGAGTAGTTCTTTAATTTACTGCATCCACGACACCAAAGACAACCCACTATGTAAGCATACAGGATTGGGCTTTTAAGAAATGTGACGTCTTGTCATCGAACATCTTGTATACATGTCCAGTTTTGCTAATTCATGTATAATATCTAACATTGGCAATAATCTTTCATTGGTTTGTGCCCATGTAGAGTGTTGAGCTGACTAGTGAAGCTCTGGACTTCCTTATGGGGATTTTCAGTTTATTCGATTCTAACATTGTACGTATTTCTCTCACACTGTATTCTTAGTTCTTATTTACTGTCATTAACTACATTGTGTATCTTTACTTAATAACTGCTTTAGTTGATGTTCAGTGATTTTATTTCTATACGTCAAAATAACTTAAAAACAGGGATGATTCTATTCAAGTAGGTAACCGTAAACTCACACTAAAGTTTCATTCCCTAGTAGGAAACTTGAAATAACGTGATTCCTACCTTTTTGGCCTTTCACTTCCCTCATTTAGTTGTCCCCAGTTTAAGCTAGTTTCACGTTTACAATTTCAAATGCTACAACAGTTAACTTTTCCCACTGATGATAGTTAAGAATATTTGTTTCCCGTGTATGTATAAATTCCTACAATGCGATAGTTGTATGAATAGTAAATGAAACAACTATAGAGTATTTGAGACTTGTACACGCATGCACAATGTACCTCCGTTTATAACTACACATTTTCCCAATACAAACTGTAATGTATGTCCTTATTCATTCCTTGTTATCCTGCTAGAACCACGTTCTATTATGAGTTTAAAGGGAAGATATTCAGGAAAACCAGCTTCACTTTGTACTCATATCCAAACTACCTTTTTTTTATTTAACCTTGTTTATCAGTTTCCGTCTTTCACTTTTTGGTTGAAGAAAGGTTTTTTTCTTTTCCAAACTGAATGGAGCATAAACAAAGCGAAAATCAATTTTGATAAGAGCACCTGCAACACACGAGCTAAGGATGGAGGTGGCATCCTTCAAGCACACCCAAGAATGGATCCCCCATTGCCTTCATTTGTTCTTGAGTTATTTTGGTTGGTTTGTCCTTCTACCAAGGATGAACACAAACCAAATAAATAAGTTGTAGTGTAGGGATATATTTGAAAGCGGGACCCAAATAAAAATGTAAACTTTATTGCAGGGGTTTAGAGTGATATTTAAAAACTACGTGCCATGATGTGCCAATCCTATGGCCAGTTATATGGATATTGCAGTGCAGATTTTCTAATAGTATGCTGTGGCTGGCATATAAGCATTCAACCGTCTTCATTTACTATTAGTTATACACTTGTGCCATTGTACTGAAATCCTAGTTTTTTAGCTTTTGAACTTATTTATTTCTATTCTTTTTCTTTGAACTGAAGGTTACATACTGAAACTTTTAGCTCATATAAGATATTAATGTTTTTACCTTCTAGGATGGAGCTCTACAAGATTCTGAACTTGATGAGCTTTTTTCAACTGCACCAGAAAGGTTGGTTGGTTTTCAACTTCAGATTTCTATTGATTTAATCTTTCATGGTGTCTGTTACATGTGGTTTTGTCTGTTTCACCTTGTTTTTTCATTTACTAGAATTACAGAGGGTGAGTTTTGTCTTATTTACCATTCTAAGAAGCACGTGTTGTGTTCCATTCATTATGGGTTGTAGATTCACATAAAACATGTTTAATGAGTTTGTGTAATGCATATAAATGCTTATACAACTGGAATTTACCTGAATACAAAGTGTTGAAATTTGTCAACACATAATTGATTTGACCTGACGTCTCCATGATAAAGAAATGACCTTATAGTAATCCCAAACGCCTGCCTCAATTATGAGCTCTTTGACTTTTAATTAATCCCTCAATAAGAAAAACAAATCGCTGTTTAGTTGTATATGTAGCACTTACATGATTTTCTTCTATACTTTTTTTACGCGTTCTGTTGAATGTTCAATCCTCATTTTTTTAGGAAATTTTTTGTTTAGTAATTAGTAATCAGTATTAGCTATATATGAAATCAGTGGCATTCCTTGGTTGTTTTCTGATTGGTCTCTCTTGATTGCAACTAAGGAGTAAGACTGATTTTATATAAGTTTCTAATTGGTTCATGTGTCAACAATAAAAAGACCTCCAAAATACATGGTTATGGTGCTTATCATTTAATTGGCCAAAATAGCACAGGAATATACATGCTAACAAGGTAAGCTAAACTAACAAGTGAATCAGTGACATTTCCATCTTTTGTTTTTATTCCATATTTGGAAGTTATGGCATAAAGTTGTTTATACCATATGTAGAACCCTTAAAAAGCAAGATGAACTATTTGACTTAATCAGCACCAACACTTCCTATTACAGTGTTCGATTAAGTGATTTTGTGTAAGATACTTCTGTTGTGACTCGCTCAATTATCTAATTATAAGCTCAAAATTTAATCATTTATTATGGTATATATTTATTCTTATGCTCACGTATTCTATTTTCTCTTTTCAGTCCTTGGGATGAAGCTCCTTACAGGAATAGTATGGAGAGAACCGAATTAGGGGACATAAGACTTTCTGGGTTTCTCTCTCAGGTGCGTGTGATAACACCTTTGTTCATACCACAAGAGGGATGCAACATGCAACACTTTAATTTACTTAATGATTTGCCAAGTATTAGTATAATTAATTATTACATGGACATTGGTGTGTTTGAACATATACACATTACAAACATATATTAACTTTAATGGTCTACCAAGTACAGGCCAGTGCACAATCCCCTAATGTTTTTCTAATTTCTATACATGTATTTAAATGAAACTTTATTGAATTAGATTAATTGACAATTTGCTATATTTATCCAATCATATATAACAAAAAGACTAATTACTATATTTGTGTGAGAAAGAAGATCGTTCACTATGCTCTGTAGTAAATTAACAGATCTGAAATGTACTATTTTTTCATATATTATTGAAAAATTTACACCTCACCCCATGTACTAGTTCAGTCCCCAAGAACACAGATGTGTATGTATTATTTCAACTTGCTTTAATTAGAGCAAGAGGGAATGTGTGCATATATGTTATTTAAACTCTGGTTGTTAAATTGCACTGACAATCCTATTTAAAACCACATCTACAATTGAGATGTACAGAAAAGAAACTTGGATCTGTGTAGGTTCAATAATCAAAATCCATCCAGGTTATGCTTTTACCTGTAACAGGTCAAATTGGTAAAATAAGAAAAAAGTATAGAAGGAAACAGGTCAATTGCTGCAAATGTCACTCACTGTACTTTTAGTGCGTAAAACTTCCCAGATCATTTTATTCAAATTATTGAAATATAGTCTAATCATATTTGAAAGACATTTATTGTTACAAAATTTGAATTATTCAGATGGAAGTGTTTTGGGTTGACACACCCTCACCTGACTCGCACCATAAAGGCATAAACATACCCATTTCATTACCCAACCTGCTCCCTTCGATCCTTTATCAAGTATTCTTGGTTGAAGGGCTTAATGGCTATTATATTGGCGGTCAAGTGTCATATTATATAAAATTTCTATATTTGCCTAAGCTTATAAGGGTATCTGACATAAAAAACTTGGTTTCAGTGGGCCTTAATGACGTTACTCGATCCAGCAAAAAGTTTGGCCTACCTGATTTACCTGGGATATACTAATGATCCTGCAACAGCACTCCGTGTTACTAGGAAAAGAACCTTGGATGTTAAAAAACAACAATCAGACAGACATGTGTTCCAATGCTTTGTGTTTGGACCCAAAAATGCTGGCAAATCTTCCCTATTAAGTTCGTTTGTTGGAAGGTGCTCCTCTAAATCTTTTGCTAACTTTTTCTAATATTCCATATTAAGTTTATTATCTTCACAAACTTCGTTATAAAGTTCTTTTCTGCTACACCTTACGAGGTATGTTTACTTGCAGGCCGTTTCAAAACATGCATGGTTCAACTAGCTACCAATCTTATACGGTCAATGCTGTTGATCAGCTTCGGGTGAATGTTTATTCTTAAAAATTATGATTTTAGAAGTGTACTTGTATAGTGTATTAAAAACTTCACGTTTTGCTTGTCTGATACTAAAACTAGAATACCTTCCTTGATTGACTCTCAAAGGTGGAAAATGGGCTGGCCGGGGGATAGTTGGGTAATATGTCAAAACAGGTAGCTTTTTGCCTTTTTATATCAGCTGAAACTGACCTGGTCGGGTCAGACACTTCAAATCTTTTACATTTTTTTTTTGTAAATAATGATTGTGTTATATATGAAATACATGTCTATTTTTTCCAATAATCTATTTATTTTAATGAAATGATTTAGGAGATTTTATGAATTAGGAACATAATTTGTGTGACTTCTGACCTATTTAGCATGTTTCCTATTTAGCCAACTTTTTTTGTATTTTACTCATTGGACCCTTTAGAGTTAAAATCGACGCGTACATAGGTAAACCATAACCAATCAAACTAACAAATGTACCCAGTATAATCCCACCATAGTAGCGCTATTAGTAGGGTCTAGGGAGGGTGTGATGGGCAAGCCACTTCTACAACCTGTCTTTATCACTAGAGAAAAGAGGAAGTATGCTAATAGCATTTGCTAGCATACAATCAAAATATAAATTATTAAACATCTCTTTTGGGTTGTCTATTTGGGCCATGCAATATTTTCAGGGAACTAAGAAGACTCTTGTATTGCATGAAATCCTAGAGGATGATGTCAAAGAGTTTCTATCTAGTAAGGATTCCTTGGCTGCCTGTGATGTAGCGGTTTTTGTTTATGACAGGTGAGCCTAATGCTACATGTTAAAAACATTTGGTGTCTATTCATCTATCTGTTGAAATATTCAAGAAAAAGAGATAAGAGAAAACATGTTTATACTTCACAGTTATTATATTGTATTTAATGTACTTACATAACAAATGACCTTAAGCAAAGCCTCTAGCTATGACTTGGTCAGTTCAATCTATTGGATTGATGAAATTACAACTCTATGAAAACTAACTACAAGTATATGGTTTCAAAACTATGTTGTGAATTCAAACATGAAAAATCCTTGCCATAAGTCGGATCATATTTTAACACCTAGTATTGCTATAAGTATGGATCGTTATATAACAACTCAAGTTTCAATATTGTTCAATTCTTGTGAATTTTTTTTTTGTAAATGTTAAATTTTTTAATAACTAAGTGACGTAAATGGAAGATATATGAAACTTGGTTACTACTGTTACCAAGGTAAACTTAAAATAGGAGGTACTTGTGAAGAAAAATAGTCACTAAATAATGACCAAGTTGTTGGGTTTGTGAAGGCTTTGGGCTTGGGCCCATGTTTAAGTTTTCTTGTTCATTAAGTTGTTAACCCTAATTAGTCTCTATATATATCCATGTCATGCATTTGTAATCTTTGTACTGAGCAAATAAATAAAACTCTAGTTGCAGCCTGTGGACGTAGGTCACATCGACCGAACCACGTTAAATTCTCGTGTTCTTATTGCTTTCGTGTGCGTACGAGTGTTTTGTGTTTATTTCCGCTGCGTAAAGATACCTAACAACTGGCATCAGAGCATCAGGCTCTTGAAGATTTCATACGAAACACGCCGCCGTGTACCTAGGGTTTCTGCCGCCGCCTAGGGTTGCCGCCGTCGCACCGCCTAGGGTTTCTGCCGTCGCCGCCTAGGGTTTCTGCCGTCACCGCCGTTGCCGCCTAGGGTTTCTGCCGTCGCCACCGTCTTCTAGGGTTTAGCGCCGCCGCCTAGGGTTTTGGTTGGAAGACCGGATCTGGTTTGTCTATCCTTTTGTTGACTGGTTATCAACTGTTCAGCGCGCTTGTTTTTTGGAAGACTTGTCTCTGTTTTGCTAATATGGCTGAAGACGGGAAGACTGTGATCGAAAAGTTCAATGGCACTGATTTTGGTTGGTGGAAAATGCAAATAGAAGCATTATTATGTCAAAAGGATTTGGATATGGTACTGGAAAAGAAACCGGAGAGTATGGAGAAAGCTGAAGAAACAGTTTGGAATTCCAAGGACAAGAAAGCTAGAGCAGTTATTATGTTATCTTTGACGAAGAGCGTTGCTTTTAACATCATGAAAGAAACCACTGCAAGTGGTATGATGTTGGCTCTGTCAAATATGTATGAAAAGCCGTCTGCAGCTAACAAGGTGTTCTTGATGAGGGAATTGTTCATGATGAGAATGAAAGAGGGAAGCTCAGTCACCTCTCACATTAATGATCTGATGTCTATTCTTACCAGATTAGAATCAGTGGGAATAAAATTCGATAATGAGACTCGAGCTCTGGTGTTGCTATCTTCACTGCCTGACAGTTGGTCCGGGACTGTAACTGCTGTTACAAATTCTATGGGGGCTAACGAAATGACATTTGAAAAGATCCGAGACATTGTGATAGGTGAAGACACACGTCTGAAAAGTGCAAATGTTGGATCATCTTCTGAGATGTTACATGTTGGCAGAGGAAGGGAAAATAGCCGAGGCAGTGGGAGTCGGGGAAAGAGTTCAACTCGGACTCGGAAAAATGTGAGGTGCTGGAACTGCAACGAAGATGGACACATTAAGAGTCAATGTCCAAAGAAAGGTCTGAACACTGCTGCTGAGGATGTCAATGATGGTGACGAGTTAATCCTTGAGGCTGAAAACAGTGTGGACTCTTGGATCATGGATTCTGGTTCTTCGTTTCACGCCGTACACAGCGGTGAAATGATGGTGAATCTGAAAACAGGCGATTTTGGGAAGGTACGTCTCGCTGATGGCAGAATGCTTGATGTAATGGGCATGGGTGATATTGATTTGGTGACTCCATTGGGAACTACATGGAACCTGAAGAATGTCAAGGTGATTCCGGGTTTGAAGAAGAAATTAATTTCTGTTAGTAAACTGGATGAACAAGGATTGGAAGTCAGGTTTGGTGATGGTAAATGAAGGGTAATCAGTGGAAACCGGGTGATTGCTCGTGGTGATAAGCATGGGTCATTGTACATGGTGGAGGTACCTGCTGAGGGATTGATCAACCCGGTTAAGCAAGTCAAAGTCGGGTTTGCTAAATCTGCTGCTAAGAGAGTTTATTTTGCAAACATGAAGTCTGGAGCAGAGATTGTAGCTGAATGGGGTCAGAAGTCTAAACCAGTCAGAGGATTTTGTGACAGTGGGAGCATGGGGCATGTTTCGGGTACAGTCAAGAAGAATCGTTGGGTTTTGAAGACTAAGACTGGAAAATTCTCTCCTGGTGATTGTTTGCTGAATTTGGAGAGTGTTAGTGGTTCTCGGTGTATCTCTGAATCTAGTGGATCGTGTAAACCAGTTGAGACAGAGGATGGGTCGCTGGTGGAATTTGCCACGACTGAGTTGGAGCTCGGGAGAGCTTCAACTGGCCCTTTTGGTACTTGATGATGAGGGGTTGCTGCAACTAGGAGATGTGATGGAGTCTTAGCTTGTTCTTTGAGAACTAGAGGCTTGGAAGACTTGTTTAAAGATTACTGAAGTTACTAGACGACTGGGTTGCTTTGAACTTGAATGGCGGGCTAGAATTTATCGCAAAGCCTTCAAGTGGGAGATTGTTGGGTTTGTGAAGGCTTTGGGCTTGGGCCCATGTTTAAGTTTTCTTGTTCATTAAGTTGTTAACCCTAATTAGTCTCTATATATATCCATGTCATGCATTTGTAATCTTTGTACTGAGCAAATAAATAAAACCCTAGTTGCAGCCTGTGGACGTAGGTCACATCGACCGAACCACGTTAAATTCTCGTGTTCTTATTGCTTTCGTGTGCGTACGAGTGTTTTGTGTTTATTTCCGCTGCGTAAAGATACCTAACACAAGTCTCATTTTAAAGACTACATAGTAACCAAGGTTCATATAATCTTTCATTAGGTCACATTCTTATAGAAAATTTAAATAACGAGTGTCTTAGGTAAACATATTATGCTGTTGATATCTAATTGGTTGTTTTGCTTGTTACAGTTCGGATGAATATTCCTTAAAAAGAGCCTCAGAATTTCTTATGGATGTAGCTAGGCGAGGTGAAGACACTGGTTATGGCGTGCCATGTCTCTTCGTTGCAGCTAAGGATGACTTGGATTCTTACCCCATGGCAATCAGGGATTCAGAAGCGGTAATTACGTTTATTGTTTACGTACTTTTTTGAAAATTTCTTACTATGAACTTTACACTCACTTCAAGCCACCTCTTTGCTGTAGATTTGTCAGGAACTGAAAATAGATCCACCCATTCGTATCAGTGTAAAGAAAAGAGAGATGAATAATATCTTTTGGCGAATTGTAAACGCAGCTGAACGTTGTCATTTGAGTGTCCCTGAAACCGAATACGGAAGAAACATGAAGCAATATCGTCGCATGGTTAATCGCTCCCTCGTGCTTGCTTCTGGTAAAAATTTGAAAGTTACTTCCACTTAAACACAATAATAGACATGTTGAAATGGGCTGGTTGGTTCGAGTCAAAACAGGTAGTTTTTAACCAGTCCGGGTTGACCCATAACACTTCAAAGGGTGGGTAACTGTGTTAAATAGCAACATGCATTGAAAATTTTCACAAACCACAACCTATTTTTTCCTTAAATTACGTTGCTATTATATTTAAAAATGCTATGCAATACGTTGTTTTCCGTTTAATTTTCAAAGTAATTTGCTATAATTAATAGAAGTATGAAAGTATGCCACTAAATTATGCCAATATCTTTTTTCTTCTTATTAATTGTTAGCTTGTCAATATGATTACAAAAGTTATGTTATTACAATACTAATTTAACTTATTAATTATTATGATTAATAAATTATAAGTACAATTGGGCGACTTTTAATCTACTTGATCTGTATTGAGCTATTTTTTTATATAAATTTTGCCGTTGATGTGTTGGAGGTGAAAACATAACCTAAACCGCCCCCCCATTCATAAGCAACCTTTGGTGAGTATTTGCTTGTTTAATAATAGTATTATTTTGCCTACAAATTTGCAGTCGGTGCTGCTGCCGCTGTGATTGCATTGGCAGCATATCGAGCCTACGCTTCAAGGAAGAGTCACTCGGCCAGTTAAAATCAAAACGCCAGCTTCCCCCGGCTGCTGTATTATAGGATCCGAAATAAGTGGTTGGTTGCTTGATGTTTTTCCCACCCTTTTCAAACTACATTTGTACAAAGAATAGTTTCAAATCTTTAAGTATAATTATCTTTGTATCTTTTTCATCACAATTTTTTCTGTCAATTAAAACTCGGTTCTGCTAATATTTTAACAAGTTCTTAGCGGTCTTGAAAACCGACATATTAGCCATCTCAGTTGTGGATTTGAATCGCAGTTTTGCAATCAGGGTAGTAAAATACACAACTAAATATGAGAATTAGTCACGGTTTTAACTTTGACCCGTTTTACCCGTTTAGATAAATACTTTGTAGTTGTTGGTGGGCACAGTGAAGATACTTTTGTCCAGATTTTTAGGGGCTTTTGTTCTTTGAATGATGAGATATAAGTCAAAAGGTGTGAAGTGGTGGATGTGATGGTGGTATATGTATCTATCTCTGATTGGTTCATCTCATACTTGTTGACCCCAAAAAGATTTCATATTTCTCAAATTTTTGTCTGCCTCTTACAAAGATTCCAGTCTGATGAGTGATTTAAGGCAGTGATGGATGGGGAACAAAATAAGCTTAACCTTTGGTTTATTCTCACTTCCTTCAAGGTGATGAGTAATTTTGGTTCGACCGGTCCGGTGATTGGATTGGGGTCCGATTCCTGGCCCGACTGGCTGGTTCGGTCCAGTTTTCAAAACAATGCTTCTTTGTATTTTTTTTTAAACGGTAAATCTACATTACTCGTAAACTTATACCACGTACGTCATATTTTATCATATTTAAACTCTTGAAATTACATCGTGTAATCGTATTTTATCAGATTTAAACCTGAGATTACTCAAAGAGGTTAACCCTCTTCCCATTGAAACGTAATTGGTAGAGCTTAATTACAATTTAGGGATCTTCGACATAGTATAATAATAATATTTTACATCTCTGGATGATTGTTAAAGTTGTTTTAGGGTTTTACAAGGAGTTGAATGAGGACATTATTTACGTGATTACTTTTGTGTGTGTTCTTAGTCTTAAAGTATACCATATTGGAATTTTGGTTCATTTCAACCACCCAACAACACTAGATAAAAGAAAGTTCCTTTGACTAACATAATCAAAACGTGATAGACACCGAAGCCACTACTAAATCGCCACTTTACCGTCTATTGTCATTAATATTATTTTATGAAAGTGATTTATTGCTATTATTTATTTTTGAACTTGTTAATATTTGAATTGTTGGTAATTTTTCCTTTTTGTGTGTTATTTAAATTATCAAAAATAAAAGACGGATATTGGAGCAACCATAAAGGTTGTTGCTTTGTAATCTTGAGGTCATGAGTTCAAGCCGTAAGAAAAAACCTCATGCATAACGTATATGATAAAGATGTGTACATTAGATCGTGAAGCGATCCAGCTCCTTCATGACCCTTAAGCAAAGCGGAAGGTAAGTTAAACACCGATTATGCTCCTTTTTAAATTATTAAGTAGGCCACGTTAGGAAGAAGGTCGAAGGGGCCCCTGATATTATTACTCGACAACTCCTCTTATCTTGCCATTAATTCCATTTTACTATTTTAGTTCCATCATGTTAAGGGCCTACGACAACTTTGAAATTCTAATTATGGAAGGTACTACCTTGAAAATATATCAAATTAACGTTAATTTTTGTTAAATCTTTTATAGTTCCTCATTTCTAATAAAATGTCTGATTCAACATTGTATGTATGCAAACCCTATTGTTATCGAAAAAGATATCATAAATTTGGAGTTATGTAAACCAACCTAGCTTTTTATAAAGAGGAATTAAAACCCAAGATAATATTATTATGATCATAATTCAAGAAATTTCTCTAAAGTTTTTGAATTAAGAAGCTCGACTGTAAATGTTAATTAAATAATTCTACAATGATGTTATAAAAAAGGTTTTGGTTATTTGGACACCCCCCAATTTTAAATCAACACCCTGGGTGTCCTATACGTCACGTATGGGTCCATACGCGGCGTATAGGGTGCAACAACATTCCCTGACACACGACCCTATACGCCGCGTATGGGTCCATACGCGACGTATAGGTTGCAAAAACATTCCCTGACATCAACCTGTCAGATCAGATGTTATTCCGATGTCAGTGGAGGCCATACGCAGCGTATGGGTCCATACGCAGCGTATTGTTTCAATTTTTTTCCCTCAACACACTTGGGACGCATGAGACACCTATACGCCGCGTATGGGCCCATACGCAGCGTATACGTTACTTTTTACATATAATTTTTTTAAATAAACAAATACATTTACGTCAACTATATTTATGTTATGTTTGTAACTTGCTTAACCGATAATTTTAAATCGAATATTTTTAACCAACCGATAAAACAAATAAGACAAATATTCATATTAACTAAACAATCGAGATAACAATACAAAAATAACATAAAATGATAATATAAATAATAAAGTTTTCAAATAGATAACAAAATAAAAGTTACAATGATAGTAAAATAATATAAAAACTACAGCGAGTCTAAGTAATGTCGAGGCGGTGGCAACTCCGGAGGATCAATACCAGTAGCACGTGCTCGCGCAATCTCGAGCTGAACGTGCCACTCCATAAGATCCACAACTCGATCGAGCCAACGACTCTGCTGCCGTAAACTAGCAGCAACCTCCTGCATAAATGTCTCCATACGTGCAGGCAGCCTCACATCTCTGTAAATGTGTCGAGGAAACTGTGGCTAAGGTGGCGGCTGGTCATGCGGCGGCTGGTCGTGCGGCGGATGATCATGCGGGAGGTGCTCCTGCTGCTGCTGCTGATCATCAACGCCGACCTGCTGAACAGGTGCCGGCTGCCAGATCTCCCCGGGTCGAATAGAGAATCGTATGCCACCCAGAAACTGGCATATAATACGCATGCCGAATAACGTACGACGATCTAATCTCACCGGCTTGATGGGAGGAGATACGTCAGCAAGATACCGAGGAAGATAACCCAAAGCTCGGGCAATCACCGTGATGTAAGCGCCGCCGTACACCGCTCCTCGCTCCTGGCGATGATAATACGAAGCAAAATACTCTGCCAAACATCTTGCCAGGTTGCATCTTGTTCATTTAAGCAAACAATACAAGTAAAATAAGTCGGGAATGGTACACCACTCCGACTCTTGCCACGTCCCGTGATGGATGTGGCGATCATGCGATGTAAGTAACAGATAAGAGGATCTCTAATGCCAGTGACCCTGCCTTTAGTCCTCTGAAACAGACCTCCGGCAATCTGAGGCCATCAAGCTCTCAATCGACTCTCCTCAATCTCGGTAATACCCTAGGTGAATAGAGGGGTAACAGTCTCCGGCGCAAAGTAAAGTCCCGAGAGAACGGCAAACTGCTCAATGGACATCTGATGTAAATGTCCAAATAACCTAAACGAAATCTCGGAACGCTCATCGTCCTCCTCCATCTCATCAGGACGAATATATGTAAAGGTGGATAAAAACTCCACCGTCAGCTCTCGGTAAGAAGGCAAGAACGCGGTCTCGAACAAACGACTCCATGGCGTATCGTCTCTGATAATACCAACAAGTCTATTGCGCTCTTCGAGCTCGGCCATCACCTCCCAATCGATGGCTTTTTGATGGCCGATCTTCATACGTACGAATTTCAAGCACTTCGCGTGCTCAATGGTCCCGGGCTCAAACTGTAGCCAAGGATGATTGGCAATAACGTCAACAACGTCAGCCTCAATATTTGAATCCGAAGACATATCTGCATAAAAAAACAAATATAAGTATAACGGTTTTAAAACATAAGCTACGTATAGCACATTAATCGGCATATAGCCCTATACGCGTCGTATAGGGGTCCCACGTATAAGCAGCGTATAGCCCACTAGTCACCTACCCCCACTATATGCCCCGTATAGACCTATATGCATCGTATAGGGTCCCACGTATAAGCAGCGTATAGCCCACTAGTCACCTACCCCCCTATACGCGACGTATAGACCTATACGCAGCCTATAGGTTGTCAATCTCTTCATCTTCTTTCTCTTACGCTACACGCAACTATAGCCCCACGTATAGGTCTATACGCCGCGTATAGGTCATCGTAATATGAACTGTACGCCGCTATAGTCCTATACGTGGGTCTGTAGTGGCATATGGTTCATAGACCCAGTTTAAATCAGCCGTTTAAAACACACAAAATGCCACTTTAACGCCTAGATGAAGAAAAATCGATGAACAATACGAGTAGTATCGGTCTAGAGTTTTTGGTTTTGAAAAAGTGTGGAGACTGTTTGGGCGTTTGGAGGCTGGCGTTTGAAAATTGTTCAGACGCATCATCTGTTTGGGCGTATGGCACCATACGCCACGTATGCCACTATACGCTGCGTATATTCGTACCATGTACAAACAGCTTTTATAGTACGTCTGACACCTATACGTGGCGTATGGACCCATACGCCACGTATAGGTTTCAGGCGTACTATAAAGCAACTTTTACGAAGCGTATTGCACTAGGCGTTTGGAGACTGGGCGTTTGAAAATTGTTCAGATGCATCATCTGTTTGGGCGTATGGCACCATACGCCACGTATAGGTGTACGTACTGACACCTATACGTGACGTATGGACCCATACGCTCGTACCATACGCCACGTATAGGTGTCAGGCATTTCTTTACTGTACACCTCTAACTTTAATTTTTTTCGAAAGAAAATAGGGCCCATTAAATTTCAAAATCTAACCGTTCTTCGTAAAATTTTAAAAAAATTAAAAAATAATTTATTTTTGATCTATAAATACTAACATATTTACACACAAAAAATCCACTCAAACAATATGATTTCGATAAGTTTTACATCAAGTTCACCTTCGGAACTCTAGAACATCAAAATCCTTGGACGGACGAAGAAGAGGTTACTTTAGTAAGATCGTGTCTGGAAAATTCGGGTACTATTTTCGAGGAGTGTTCAATTTATTGGAATCAGATATCAACACGTTTTCATCAAATTCTAGAACGTGATGAATATCGAACCACTTTGGAACTTAGCAACAAATGGTTTGATTTGAGAAGAAAGATCTCGACATTTCACTCAATGTAAGATAACGTTTATGACAACCGAAACACTCTATGAAATGATGTAGACATTATGGAAAGGGCTCAAGAACAATATCGACGAAGACTCGGAACATCTTTTAATCATGTTGCGGCTTGAAACTTTCTTAAAAACCAACAAGATTAAATATTGTATTTCGAGCTAGTTTTATGTTATTGTTATTAGATTGTATGAATAATATTATTAATAATCAAATAAAAATATTAAATATTAAATAATTACATTGTTCGTCTTGAATACCTGTCATAAATCGTCGAAGCCTATTGCTATACGACATGTGTGATTTTTTTGAAAGAAAATAGGGTTATGTGGTTCAATTATTTATTCAAAATAATTTTACAGGGAAACTATAACTCTTACTTCATTTATATGCAAACTTACGTACACATAAATGTCTTGATTACTTGATAATCATTTCAACTAACTCGGGTTTCACGATACTAGTCGGTTATGATAAAAAATCTTGAAAATTATTCAAGTTAACCGTAACCGACTAGCATCGATGGAACCCGAGTCAGTTGAAATAATTCTTAAGTATCCAATTCAAATATATGTATATATGTATGTAAATACTTAGTGAAATAAGAATAAAATGTTTACCAAGTAAACTATGTACCAGAAGAAAATGTTGAACCACATAATTCTAACTTCTTGCGATAATATGTTTTTGAGAAGTATCAAACGTTACCTCCGGAGAAAACGAATGTTTTTGAGAAAACGAATTTGAATACGAGCACATATATCCAATGCGATTATATAGTAACAAAAAAGAATCTTGCGTCACGTCAAATAATTCGAAATCAAACGTTTGGTGTAGATAAAGCAGGCTATACGCGTCGTATGGAACCATACACCGCATATAGCCATGCTGAATGATTGATTAGACATAGTCCAGTTTCATCGTCTGAAAAAGGATATACGCGGCGTATGGAGCTATACGAGGCGTATAAACACCACGACAACAACTGATGCGACATGAAATGCGAGACATTTATTGTGGATACCTATACGTCGCGTATGGACCCATACGCGGCGTATAGGTGGGTGTCGATTTATCAGGTAGGGTGTCCCTATATTAGGACCCATAAAAAACAAAACATTCATCATTAATTATATTTATTATTATTATTATTATATTATTATTATTATTATTATTATTATTATTATTATAAATATTATTATAAATATTATTATTACTATTATTACTATTATTATTACTATTATTATTATTATTACTATTTATTATTATTATTATTAACATAGAAGGCAGGACCTTGTATGGGAAAAGAGAGGAAAACTATAAAACCCAGATAATGGCAGAAGATCAAGAGAAGCGATGGAACGTTGGTGATTTTACACAGCCGTTGTCCAGGATATTAATATGTGATCAGTGAAGGTCAGACCCAAAACACCCCACGCCTTCTTGGCTTTTTGGCTTAAACGGGTCCCCATAGTTCGACCACCCATATTAACATCTTAGATGGGCTATAACCCTATTCCACAATTTCTCTTAAATTTTTACCTTTGTCCAGGTTTTTAGATCTCTTTTTTATTATGATAATCTGTTGAGCATGGTGATGTTCCAACACTTAGAGGTTTAGCCTCTAAGTGATGCGATCATACAAATATAAAAGTAAGAATAGAAAAATTACCAGAAATTAAAACTTGATTCTTTAAACTTTAAAACTTCAAATATTATTACTGAAAGATTTACAAGAGAGAGTACAAGAGAAGAGATGAGTGGTTGTGAAAACCGGTGCCTCCCACTAAACACTAAGTCCTCTTTATATAGAGGCTCTGGCACCGAATATTACAGCGAATATTCGCTTATAATTGCGTATGACGCGTTTTGTATTACAAGTCAAAAAGTAGATAGTAAAATCTACAATAATGTAACATACAAACAAAATTGTTTGTCGGCCAATTATGAAGGTGAATTATTGGTCCTCTTTTTCGTCCTTGTGGGGCCTATTGTTTTGATTGAACTTTTGACTTTCCAGCCGATTTTGCCGGTGCGAATTCTTTATCCAATTCTGCTATCATTTGCTCATAGGCTTCATCATCCAAGGGTTCATCTTCCGGTTTGGTTTGGATTCTCCCATAAAGATTTCAATAAATGGACCGTATGACTGCCACCATTTATGAAACCAAACCGGAATATCCGATTCATATGCTTTGGAACAAATTTTTATAAACCACGAATGTTTGTGATTCTGATTATCAATAAGAAATACTTTATTAAAAGTATTGATATAATCCCAATAGTTATATCTAATGGGAGTTCTAGTTTCAGGGTGCAAAATTTCCCTATCCTTTAAAGGAGATATTCCCCAGTTTTCAACAGATATGATCTGTTTAACTACTATTTTACTGAAACTTATAATTTTATTGCTACCCATATAATGAGTAATTTCGCAACATTCTGCTTTGAGGAGTTCCTCATAATATGTTCTGGACTTATATGTCTCAGAGAGATAGAATCCTGAATCAAAGTATCTCTTGATTATAAACCAAGGCTGATCATTCCATTTTTTATCTTTTTGATCTAAAAGGAGAATAACATCCTTTTTTGGATTATTAATCCATCCTTCATCTTCACTTTCATTTATCGTGACCTGTGCATATGATGCTGTTTCTTCAGGGATATGTCCCTGTGATGCTTTATAAGCTAAAAACTCTTTATAAGTTTTTTCATCAAATTAAGGTTTTGAGGAGGATGATGCATATGATGAACCATCCATAACTATAAGCTTTTATTACCCATTTGATGGATAATTCTTTCTGTTCCTCTTCCTCTATAAGAGGAAGTTCTTCCACGGCCTCAGCCTTTATCCCGAGGGATCATGGCTGAAACATTTAACCACAAGAAAATATTATTCTTTGGTGTTTTAAATCCTCTAGTTGTCTTTCCAAGGATCTAATTCGATATTTAATTTCTTTAATGGCATAGTTTTTTGCCTTATCTGACAAAAACGAGATTTCTCTTATTTCTCTAATATTATTATTTAATCCTATTAATTCAATTAGGATATCATCCTTTCTTTCAGTAATTATGTTCATTATTATTTTCAGAATTCCTCTTTGATGACTCATTGTTTTAAATATTCCCTGGTAAGAAAATCAGGAAGACTATTATCAGTCCCTTTTTATAAATTATTTTAAAATCAAAAGGTGCTAAATTTGCTTGCCATCTAGCAAACATCATGTTTAAAATCTTTGTTAAATATATATTAGCTGCATTACAGTCAGTTTTAATTATAATTTCTTATTAAATAAATCGTCTTGAAATTTTAAAACACATTTGACTATTGCAAGAATTTCTTTTGCAACAGTTGCATAATTCTTCTGGCTTTCATTTCATTTTCCAGAATGAAATCTAACAAGATATTCTTGTTTATTGATTGGAGATATTTATTTTAATATACCTCCGTAGCCTATATCGGAAGCATCAGTTTCAACAATCTTTTCCCATCTGGGTTTTTTATAGTTAAGCAAGGAAGGTTTTGAACCTTTTGCTTAATCTTTTGAACTGCTTTAGTATGGTCGATAGACCATGGCTTAGGATTTTTCCTTAGCCTATCATATAATAAAGCAGTATCTTCTGCTAATTTTTTATAATAAGGAAGAATGTAATTTAGACTTCCAAGAAATCTTTGTAATTGAGTTTTATCCAGAATTTCATCTGGAAATTTAGATGCTAACTCAATGCTTCTATTAATTAGAATTATATTCCCTTGATTAATATTATGACCTAAAAATCTGACTTTAGTTTGGAAAAGTAACATTTTTGGTCTAGATATAACTAAACCATTTTTTAAAATTATATTTTTGAATATCTCTAAATGTTTAAAATGGGTTTCAATATCCTTTGAAAATACAAGGATATCATCAATATAAACTAATGAATTCACTATAAGGAATGAAAATATCATTCATAATATTTTAGAATTCTGATGAGGCATTTTTTAATCCAAATGGCAAAAATTCCATTCATAATGCCAACAGGTACTGTGAAAGCAGTTTATACTGTCTTTTTTATCAATTTGTATTTGCCAGTATCCTGACTTTAAATCAAATTTAGAAAATATATTTGACTCGTATAACTTATCTAATAAATCTTTCTTATTAGGTATAGGATACCTAATCCATTTTAAAACTTTTTAAGGGGTTTGTGGTTTATTACTAACCTTGGTACGCCTCTTTCTGTTCAGAATGTTTATTGACATAAAAGGCTGTGCATGACCATGAAGATTTTGAATTTCTTATTAAATTTTTTTTAGAAAGATTTTATCTCTTGTTTGCATAATTCCATGTATTCGAAATTTATTTGACAGGTCGAGCATTGGTCGGAATCTGACTTTCATTAAAGTTTTTTTCATATGGAAGTGAAACAATATGTTTTTTTCTATCCCAGAAAGCATTGGGATGGTCGTTACATATTTGTAAGCTGAATTGATGTTCTACAAGTTTAATTTTTCTTGTAATTTTGGATTATTTAGTCTTTCTTGAATATTTAAAGAAATATTTTTTTTGTAGAAATTCAATTTGGTTTATTTTTGTTTTCAGCAATTCATCTTTTAAATTATTTAATGTTCTGGTTATTGGATTTGAAATGAATTTAAAAACAATTTCTTTTCCTTCATACGTACCAGTTATTCCAGTACGGTCTACGTTTTTTAAAAGAATTATTTTATCAAAGAAAGGGTTTCCAAGTATACTTGGTTTCCAAGATTCTTTACTAATACAAAACTTGTACTAATAAAAGTATTATTTTGACAAATAAAAGCTTGAGGGATTTTATAATTTACCTCTAATTTTCCTTTCTAGCATGACTGAGAGTATGAGTGGTTTTATAATAATACTTTGTAGAAATTAATCCTTCTTGTATACAATTTAAATCTGTACTACTATCAAAGAGTGCAACTACTTCTATTAAGAAGTCATTTCTTATCAGTAGTTTAATTTTTCATGCCATTTTTGAGAAGTAATAATTTCTCTTATATTTTTCAGATATAATTCTGATTCTTCTATTGGTTGTATATTTAATTTATCTTTTTCTAGACATATTATTCTATTATCTAATTTTTATTATTTTGTTGTAAAATCTTTATATCTGATTTTAAATTATCAATTTCTTTTTTTAATTGTTGTATATCAACAGGTTTTTTATCTCTATTTCTCTGGTTTAATTGAATTTTTAATTCTGCCATATATGAAGAGATTATTTTCTCTTTAATCTGTGGATCATATACCACTTTTAATAATTCTATAATTTCACTTGTTAATACATTTATTTCCATGTTTTTGGAATTGCGAAATTATTTAATAAATATTTTCTTCTTCTTCTTCTGAAGTATTATTACAGCAATTGTTTTTAACAACAGTTATCTTCTTCAGAGGAAGAGTATAAACTTTCATTTAAAATATTTAAATATTCATTTGAAGATTGGTTAGATCAATATCTGATTCTAATAATATTTTTGATATTTGATTTTTTAAATCTTCATCTTCTAGCTTATTAAGCTTCTTCCTAACCCAGCAATTTCTTGCCCTGTGTCCTATTTTTCCACATTTCTTACAAATTAATTTCAACCTATATGTCTTATACGAAGGCTTATGTTCCTCGTATTTTTGAATTCTTTTATTCTTTCTATCTTTCCTTTTTCTTTTTCTTCTGATGTTGGTAGGGATTTGATTTTAATTTTCTTAGAATTACTTGAGGCTCCTTCTATACTAAATTGACTACAGAATTCACCTAATTGTTTTTCTCATTTAAAGAATGTTTCTTAATTTGTTGGTTTAATTTTATTTCATTATATAAATTTAAACCTTCTTAAATACAAGTTCATATTAACTTGTCATATGTATAATCATCGTAATTTATGCTAATTCCTTCTTTTCTTAGGTTATTCCTAACTTTTTCAGCAAATAGATAAGGGAGGCCATCTACGAATTTAACTTCCAATGTGAGCTATTAGACTCTGGGAGTTCCATTACTCTACTTAGAAAAGTATCTTTATACCACCTAAAAGATGTTAGGGTTCTACACTTAAGATATTGTAGAAGAGTCCTAATATTCTCCGAATTATCAGACCATCTGTCCGTAAAGTGTTTTATAATATTAACTATCAAGGTATAAACTGAGTTGTTTTCAACAACACCTTATCATCTTTTGTACTATTGAGGATTTCTTGCCTACCTGAATCTGATAGATAATTATCCCACCAACCTTTAAGTTGGCCTGTAAAACCTGATATAATCATCTGAGCTATTGTCTTAGTTGTATTCTTATTATTCTGACAAATAGTGCTATACATAAGCATCCTATGGACAGTATTATAAATCTGCCCTTCTGTTTGACCATCTATGTTTTATTCATAGATCATTTTCCACTATACGAATTACTGATTACGTATTCCTGTTCTTCTATTAGAACATCCTGTGGAGTAGGCCTAGGATAATAATACATCCTTTGAGTTGGCTTATTAGCAAACTTAGATAACTTCATGATTTCATCATTAATCTTTTGCTTATAATCTTCTTCTTTTAGACTATCTTCAAAATCTATTAACGTATTTATTTTCAGATTTTTTAAAATATTAATTGAATCATTTAATGTTTGCATAAGATTTTCTTCAGATTTCGTTTTGAAATCTGTTACCTTAGAGGTAATGAATACTAGGAGTAGCAATAGACTCTTTATGTTTTATCTGGTCATTTATTATGACACTTTGTTTTTCTTTGAAATGACATAAAATTTTATCCATTTTCTTTGAAATATCTTGGAGTTGTTCTCCAATTATTATCAAATAAAGATTTAAATAATTCTGTTGTTTTATTAAACCATTTATAGGAGAAATTGTTGTCTGTAAGGTTTCACCTTCTAGAAGTTTTTGAAAAGCTTGATAGTATCTTTCCTCTCCTTGTTTTTCAATTTTAAAACCATTAGTAGGAGGAAAAATATTTGAAACTATATTTCCATTAATATTAAAATTTCTTTCTATAACAGAAATAATACTATTAGTATATTTTTCAATAAACCATGGAACAAAAGGTATGATATCTTGTTTCTCATTTAATTCATTATAATATTCTTCTCTAAAAAATTCTTTATCTGTCTTTTCAAAATTTTTGAAAAACCATGTTCTAAATAATTCCCATTTGGGTTGGAGAAATTCATTTGAAATTTCTTTTCTTACCGGTGATCCCGGTGTGAAATCTAACTTTTTATCTGGATTCATATTTAAACAAAATTTATTTCTGATTCGGTTAGTTTCCGATCTACTCTAATTCCTCGAACTATATTATCCGAGTTTATTTTTAATTCATCTATTTTTCTTTCAGGAAATTCTTCCAAATCGTTGATGCCCTAGAAGGACTTCTAACTTTGTAATCTACAGGAGAAATATAATAGTGTGATGACACCGATTTAGACAAGAGGGTTCATATTTTATTTTATTATTTTCAAATTGTATTTGAACTGACCCTTCATTAGTTTGTAAAAATATTATTGGATTATTATCACATATTGTTGAGATGGGCTAACTTTATCTAGTACCCAATTTTCTGGAAAATTAATTTCTTCCCATTTAATTTTTCTTCTAGTTGTAATATAGCTTTACTAAAATTAGTTTCTATTAGGATAGTTTCATTTAACGGTTTATCTACCATTTTACAGTGAGGATTAAGCGTAAACAAAGGTTTATAATAAATCCTGTAACATATACATATTACCTCTGATCCTGGTATATAATTGTAGCCATGTGTTTTAACATTCAAAGTTAAACATCTAAAATATTGACATCAGACAATGATAATTGCAAATTAGGATAAACATTAAAATAGACTGGACCATGAGCCAAGCTAGATTGAACAATTCCCATAAGGGATTGTTTCTAATTTAAGTTTCTAGCATCTCTAAGAGCTGCTACAAAACTTTCGGGTAAGCCTTCTAAAGTTAGAGGCTTAAATGCGATTTGCACAAGGCCGATATCAATAAATTATATTCTTTTTATATTTTTGTAAATCTCTTTTTGATAATAATTTTATTATCATTTCATCTGTGTTTAAGAAAAATATTTCCTCAGTTGTTTTAACAACTTGTTTTAATCCCATTTTTCAAAGGTTTCTAATTTATAAATTAGTTTGTAATCAATTTTGGAATAGTCTATTTATTTAATAAATCTAAATTGTGAGGAATATCATATTCTTCCTCATACTGTTTTAACAGTATCTTCTGATTTTAAAATATTCATATTTGAATATCAGATTTAAGTGTTGAAACATACACTCATACATCAACAGAATTATTTATTATTATTATTATATTATTATTATTATTATTATTATTATTATTATTATTATTATTATTATTATTTATTATTATTATTTATTATTATTATTATTATTATTATTTATTACTATTATTATTATTATTATTATTATATTATTATTATTATTATTATTATTATTATTATTATTATTATTATTATTATTATTTAACCATTTATTGATAACTTTCTATCTTGTGTGTTTTTTAAACAGGCCACGTTACGAATTGAAGAAGGTTGAACGGGGCCTCTTAGTGCGATCTCTTATTACTTGACAACTCCTTTCAGTCATTTCCATTTTGGAGAGCTTATTTAAATCTATTTCTAGTATTCACTGTATTATATTTGAAGGTAAATCTTGCCATATATTCCATTTTAGAGCCATCATGTTAGTGACCAACTTTAACTTTCAAATTCCATTTATATTTCAAATTAAAATTTTTGTTGTGTTTTAACATTTACATAAATATTTTTTTCTAATTATTCTTTAAATAATATGATTATGACACATAAAATATAAGATGAAAAGAGAGATAGAGGTGTCCAGTTTATGCAAATGTTGAAATGTTATGGGTTCGTTTATAAGAAACATATTAAAATGTATTTGATAAACCGAAACTCTCCTTTTAAAATTAAAAAAAAATGTATTTATAATTGTTCCTGAAATTATAAACCTTAGATTTTATTACAAAAAAGGTTTATAAGAAATGTGAGATTCTCAAATGTGTTTATAAAGTACAAGTTAGACAGACTCTAATTAAATTGTTTTAAAAAGTTGAAAATAACATTTTATAACATGCAGAATGATGGTATACATAATTCATAAAACAAATTCATGTCATGGTACCCATCATTGCATGTTGAAAAGTTGAAAATATGTTGTATATAGAAAACATTTTTCCATATATCATCGTACAATAGTTTTTACGGTTACAGTTTATAGTTTTGTTTATTGATAATGTTTTGGTTCCTAATTTGTGAATCCTACCATAATTTTACTGTCAAATTAGTCAAAAGTGGATGATAAAAATAGAAAAATTAATATTAAATTATTATTTTAAGTAAAAGTTATATAATTTAAATAAAATCTTTCTATTGTGTGTGTATTATTATGACTTATGAGCAATAGCTGAAGGCAATGTTTGGTTAAGTTTGAATGAGAGAAAGAAATAATAAGAAGAAGACAGAAGGGGCAGTGGGTTGGATTTGCAAAATCCAAAAGGTGAGTGAATGAATAGCCCCATTTTGATATTGTTTGTTGGGGACATCATTAGTCACTTGTACAAGATCCTCCCTTTTTTGGAAAATCTTTTTAAGAAGCTTTTGCCCATTGCCTTTTTTTTTTAGAACGGCAAACGCAGACAGACTCTAAACTACACCACCTAAATTACACCTATACTCGGGATTGAGCCATGAACACATAGGGGTGGGGCTTTTGCCCATTGCTCACTCTACATACATACACACACACATAAATATACGTACATACATAAAGTTAACTTTTATGAATTATAATATAGTTATTTTATGAATTATAAATATATTTATTTTTCCGCTTGACCATGAACACTCGTCGTCAATTGGAGTGCTCATCAACATTCCAAACATGAACCACATCTCCAAATGTCGGGATGCACGTAGAATATATTGAAAAAATAATAATAATCTCGAGGAGCATATAAAACTTAAGTGGTTTGATTTGCATCTGTTTTGCGTGGTGCCTTCACTATCACTCTTATCCATTTCAGAGTATTTTTCGCCACCTGCCAATCAATACATATAAATGACTATGCTTTAAGGTTAGGATAATTTGAGAGTTTATAAATATTCTTAGAACTACGAGAACTCCCATCAAAACACAACCCTTTTTATATTTTATACGAAAAAGTGATTGAAATATAAAGTTTAATCGTCTCTTTTGAAGTCCAAAAAGAAAACAACGAACTGATTTTTAATCTACATATGTTATGTCATACGTAGGTTACACTATATCTACACATGCGTAGTTAAGCATATAAAAAAATTACAAACAATTGCAAACATTAGTTTAATGGATTTTTATGTGCTTTTGATGTTTTTTAATGTGTATATATACATAAAATTATGTGTAAAACATATAAAAATTAAAAATATGAACCACTCATTTAGTTTTTGTAGTTCTTAAGATATTTATGAGTTCTTAATTGATCTTAACCCGCATGTTGTATAACATGATATATACTTTGATTTATTTATAATGAAATGAATTGATGTTGTATTTCTTTTCACAAACATTAAAGTTTAAGTGTTCAAAATGATTACTTGCTAAGTTTTTAAAATAGATCATGTTACATATTTGTGAAAACAACATGTAACTTTGAAAAATATAAAAAGGAAATCAGAAAGATACACACACAAATGTATATATAGAGACATTAGAATAAAATTATTATCTTACGTTCAGTGTAGATAATAATATGTACCAATGATTTTATTATTATTATTATTATTCTTTTTGAACGGCGGTGGACATTCAAATATTTACATAGAGAAGTTTGAACTCGGGTCTTTTAAAAAAATCCTTTCAATGATATCATTATATAATGGTTAAGATTGGAGCGTGACAAAATTATGAATAATAAGACGTTACAAATGGCTAAAGGGGAAAAAAAGAGTAAGGGTCATTGTTAAACCTTTTTTTATTTGTTTCACCAATTTTTTTAACACAAATAAATTTTAAGTATTTCATTATTTGAAAAGATATATGATAAAATCAAGAATGATATCATTTTTAATTTGAGTATAATATTGTTTTATTTTAAAATTTTAATTTTTTCTTAAATACATTGATACAATATTGATTATAATAGTATCTTTAAAGTAGTTACAGTGATTCGTTTAAAATAACTACAACAGTGCATTTAACATATAACGGTGCATCCAAGTTGTTAATTTGTAACCATTAACGATTTGTACGATTATAATGGTGCTTATAAAACCAACCTTTTTATTTACTGGATACATATACCCTTTCTCTAGGAATATGTGTGCCACATCCTAAAAACTTCGAAAGCCATGATCTAAAAATTCACACACACACACACTAAACATACATATAAAGGAGGGTATCAGACTCGTTAACCGCCCTCGCCTCAAAACGTTGTAAAAAGGCAATTTACTTACAACTCTAAATCAAAGACAAGGATTTGAATTTGAACTACTATCGGTGTCCTACTATCGCACTACGCTTAGACCTTGATCTGACATTCCCCAATAGTCATTTTGGGACCGCTTGACCCTGTAGCCAAACATTTTTGTTTTTTTAGTTATAGAGACATTTAATTAAGACCATTTTTATACATTTTGACCCTTTAACTTATTAACTGTAAAATAGTTTTAGGAATATTACAAAAAAATATATATTAGTACTAGCTTGGCTGAAAAGCTTTAGGCCCCCTTTTGTTCACAGAATTTTCAAGAAATTAAAATTGAAATTGAAAATTTTTTCATATAAAATCATGTTTGGTTGGTCAATAAATAAAATTAGAATTTGAAAATTTTCTCATATTTATTGGAATTTACATTCCTTTCAATTACCAATAGAATGTTTAACATTTCAATAGGATGTTTAAAATTAACATTCTAATTCCACTCAAAATTTGACCAACCAAACATTATCAATTTTAACAAGATTTCAATTTCAATTTCAATTTTAATTTCTTTGCATAATATTATGCGAACCAAACAACCCCTTAATTGTGTCTCCATTCAAATATGTAAAATTCTTTAAAATTCAAGAATAAATTCTTCATAGCAAGATTGGTCAAATTAACTGCATCGATATGATAATGATTTGCATAAGAAAAAACTCTCTACTATGAGAAATGAGTTGGACCTTCTTTTCTCTTATTTATTGGAATAGTTTTTGTCTTGCGTATGAAGTTGTTTAATTGAGTAAAATGTTATTTTCGTTCTTGATGTTTCGTTGAATTTCAATTCAAAAACTTTTTTTTTTCCTGTCAATCACTATAGTTTATCAAATGTTGTCACTTTCATCCACTTCACTAACTCCGTTAATACCTCAGTTAAATATTAGGATATTTTAGTATTTTTTATTACCTTAATTATTCAATTAAGACAAATTAATCAATTAATATTTAATTAAAACTAAAAAACACATGAACCGACTAGTGAGACATAGCGGTTCGATTAACACTAACCCATGCTGTTCGACTGAGGTCTGCTGTGGGATTTCAATTAATCTTCACGTTTTGTTTGAAAGTGTACCATTGTTCGATTGAGGTCTACTGTTGTCATATTTTGTTTGATTGATGTCTACTATTATCACGTTCGAACAAACATGACAATAACATACCTCAATCATACAAAGCGTGATAACAACAGACCTCAATCCCACAGCAAACCTTAATCGAACAACAGTACATGTTCGAACAAAATGTGAAGATTAATTGAAATCTCACAACAGACCTTAATTGAACAACATAAGTTAGAGTCAATCGAAGCACTTAGTTCGAAGCGTCCCGTCTCACTAGTCGCTTCATATGTTTTTTAGTTTTAATTCAATATTAATTGATTAATTTGTTTTAATTGGATAATTAGGGTGTTGAAAAATACTAAAATACCCTCATATATAACGGAGGTTTTAACGGTGTTAGTGTAGTGGATGACAATAACAACATTTAGTAACCTACAATGACTAAAATGGCAAAAGAAAGTTTTTGAATTGAAATGACAAATTCAACAAAACTTCAGGGACGAAAATAACATTTTACTCAATCTAATTTTATATTAATCTTTATAACAATTATATTCACTTACAAGAAAAACCAAATCAGAAATCAGGGTGTGTTTGGATGTCGAAGAAAGAATTAAATGAGAATTATAACTAAAAACGGATAAGATACTCAAACGATGAGTTAAATTAGAAGAGTTCATAAAAAATTCGCCCCGCACAATGAAGATGACAAGTTAAAACAATTTATAAGCCTTAAGTTATGAAATAAAGTTGATTGAGATCCGAAGTTAACATATTAACTTCTTGACTTGGATTTAAGATGTTATAAATGGTTTCAGAGCAAGAATCTTTTAACATGAAATAAATTGGAAATTCTTGCATCTTTTTGATACCGACTTTAAATGTTTAAGTAGGAGAATGTTAAAAAGAAGAGTGTCA